>CAUYUJ010002036.1:517444-616202 GCA_963575745.1 Prorocentrum cordatum
CCCTTCCGTCTCAAGTCCCCATTGGCCTCCCTTCCCTTTGCGAGCAGCACCCCCTTGAAAGACCAACACCCGATGGGCCCGCCACTCAGACAAGATCCCATGTTTGAGTCAGGAGGGGGAAAACACACAGACACAATTAATCGTCGATTCCCCAGAAAAGATGCCAAACTATGAGAAGTGGGGGGAACACACAAACCCCGAAAATATGGGAAACTATTGAGAATCGTTTTATTTGTGTGTATTTATTTGTGTGTCTCAGGGCCCTTTCAGATAAGCAGGATGACCCTGGTGAGGCGGAGGAGAAGCAGGAGGAGGAGGAGGAGCCATGATCATACAGATCAGCGAGGTGTCGAGCGACATTCTGGTTTCGAAGCGGACCTCACCAGTTTGTACAGTTCTTGCACAGGCTTTCATTTCTGGCCATGGGCGCCGAAGGAGTCTCAAGCGACAGTGCCAGTCTGAAAGGGAATCGCCCTCCATCGGCGCAAATGCACAGGACGTTCAAGCTCCTGGTCGTATTAACAACGAAACGCCTAAGTTTGACAAGGAGCCGCCCTTACCCGTGCAGCTGTTGCATATGATCAAGTTCTTGGTCTGTAGACTTGGAGGAGTTTCTTCTCAGCAAAAGCCCAGTTTTGAAAAGGAGCCGCCCAAAATCCATGTAACGATTCCAAGCTTTCACGAAGAAAGCGCGCGGCGTTAAGGCGAGAGCCGCACTTTGAGAGGAATCCCCCCTCCAAACCTTGAAACTCCTGCAAACCGCATGGACGAATGCGCGCGGCGCTGATGAACATATTCACATTACCCCATCCTTGAAGCTGTTGCAAACTTTTGAGACGAATGTCCGCGGCGCGAAGGCGAGAGTCACCTCTATCCGTAAACGATTTGCACACTGTGATGACCAGTGTACGCGGCGCTCAGGCGAGAACCACATTTTGAACCACGGCTCCTCAATCTTTGAAGCTGCTACAGAGTACAAGCTTCAGGGTCATAGATGGCGAGGAAGTCTCAGGCGAAACGCCCGGCCCGCCCTACCGACACGTCGAAGAGTGCCACAGGGAGGAGCTATTGACAAGAAATTCGCAATTATGGACCCCAAACTACCACTTCTTGCAATCTTTTATCAAGGTGGTGAAGTCAAGGTGGTGCAATCTAGGTGGTGCAAAGCATGTGGTGTAACGCAGAGCATATGCGAAGTAATGCAGAGCAATGCCAAGCAACGCATTGCAAGTCAATGCGACGCAGTGCAAAGTAATGCGAACCAGCGCAACGCAAGGCAACGCAATGCAAGACAAAAAACATGAATGCAACCCGGTGCAAACCAATGCAAAGGAACGCAAAGCGCTGCAAAGCAGCGCAAAACAGTGCAACGCAACGCACAGGAACGCAAAGCAGTGCAAAGCCATGCTCAGAAATGCAGGGCAACGCAATGCGAAGCACTGAGAAGCGATGCAAATCAGGCGGCGATGAGGCGGCGGGCGGCGTCGAGAGGGCGTCGGCGGCCACGTGGCGGCCAGAGCGGCCCGCAGTCCCAGGCGACGGGCGGCGACGGGTGGCGACGAGGCGGCGACGAGGCGGCGACGGCGGCCACACGGCGGCCAGAGCGGCCCGCAGGCCCAGTCCTTGAGAAAAGAAGTTGGAAGAGCCCGTAAGGGCGAGAATGGCTTTGGGAAAAAGGGTGTGAAGGACGACGAGGATCAATCCTCCTCCTTCTCCTCGTCTCCCTTCCCCCCCCATCCTCCTGCCCCCGCGCGCGCGAGAGGAGGACGAGGAGGGGGAGGAGGAGGAGGCGGAGGCGGGAGGATCGATGTGCGAGGATCGAGAACCGAGCCGGATCGACGATCACAGTCCTGACCTCCCCCTCTTGCTCCTCTTCCTCCTCTTCCTCCTCCCCCTCCTCCTTCCCGGCCTCCTTCGGCTGCTTATCGACGGTCCTTGAAGGTCATTAATGGAGCCGCTCTTTTTGTATCCATACGCCCAACGCCGTGATTTTGGTCGCAGCGTCAGCCCAAAGTAATCCCGACCACTTCCCGGTGACCAGCTCGTCATCCTGAGCCGTTGTTGACGATCCCCTGGCCTGGCGGAGGCCTCCCGCAGAAACCGTAAACGACTAAACGGCTTCCGTCGTGTTTTGATTGACATCGTTTGGAAACCCTTTCTGATCTTCAGATGCAACTCCCGGTGGTCAGATTCTGACTGTGGCCTGGTACGAAGTCCGCTTCACCAATCCGCTGTATTCCCGCTCTATCCATTTATTCCCGCCAAATGCTGCCTAATCCCGCTTAGTCCGCGGCCTATTCCGTCGCAGTACACATCCTCCTGAATCCTTCCGACGAGGACCTGCTAGCAGTTGCCTCCTACTCGATCCCTTGCAAGGACGCCTCCCCTCCCGCGTGGCCCCGACCTGCACCCTCTCTGGGCCGGCCCCCAGCACCCTCCCGACGGGTGCAGGGCTCCTCTCGGCCTCTCTTTCCGAGCTGCGCCTAGCCGTGGCCACGATGAGCCCCACCCTCCTCCCTGGAGGCCCCAACAGTCATCCGGATGCAGCTCCTGTGAGGCCAAGTTCTTACCTTGCCCCGGTCCGCAGTCCGGCTTGCTCCGGCTTCTTCCCGCTGCATCCGGCTGCACCCCGCTTCATGCGGCTTAGCCCCGCTGCATCCGCGGCCCCATCCGGCGCAGCAGCCCCCCTAATGGGGCGCAATCTTCCTTGATCATTCCGACGAAGACCACCCAGCCTCCGAACAGTTCGGGCGAAGAGAACTATGCACATGCACCGATCCTGGCAAGGCCCATCCTTGACCCAGCATCGGTGCATATGCCTTCCTGGCCAAGGTAATTAGGATGGCGTATGCACCGATCCTGGGCTCAGGATGGGCCTGGCCAGAATCTGTGTACGTGCATAGTTCCCTTCCCTCTAACAGGCACGTAACACAGCACGTCGGCCTGAGGCCTCCCGCGTGCCACCGGCCCCTCTGCCGCTCGCGGCGCGGCCGGCCGCCACGAAGGAGAGGGCTCTGATGGGAACCGGTTACTCAAGCCCTGGGCCCCAGAGCCTTCCCCTGGGGGGCCAGCTCTGCATCCCGAGCGGTTGTTTGACGGCCACGGGGCCCGTGGAGGGCCCCTAGGGGGGGGGGCCTCCAGACGGCTCGACTACGCGCAAGAGTGACCCCTCGCCGGAGGCTACTCAAACCCTGGGCCCCAGAGCCTTCCCCGGGGGCCAGCTCCTCATCCCGAGCGGTTGCTTGACGGCCACGGGTCCCGTGGATTAGGGGGGGGGGGGGCTCAAGACGGCTCGACTACGCGCAAGAGTGACCCTTCGCCTGAGGCTACTTAAACCCTGGGAGCCTTCCCCTGGGGGGCCAGCTCTGCATCCCGAGCGGCTGCTTGACGACCACGGGGCCCGTGGAGGGCCCCTAGGGGGGGGCCTCAAGACGGCTCGACTACACGTAGAAGTGACCCCTCGCCGGAGGCTACTCAAACCCTGGGCCCCAGAGCCTTCCCCGGGGGGGGCAGCTCTGCATCCCGAGTGGCTGCTTGACGGCCACGGGGCCCGTGGAGGGCCCCAGGGGGGGTCCTCCAGACGGCTCGACTACACGTAAGAGTGACTTTCGGCGGGGGCTACTTAATCCCTGGGCCCCAGAGCCTTCCCCTGGGGGGCCAGCTCTGCATCCCGAGCGGCTGCTTGACGACCACGGGGGAGGGCCTCAAGACGGCTCGACTACACGTAAGAGTGACCCCTCGCCGGAGGCTACTCAAACCCTGGGCCCCAGAGCTTTCCCCAGGGGGGCCAGCTCCTCATCCCGAGCGGTTGTTTGACGGCCACGGGGCCCGTGGAGGGCCCCTAGGGGGGGGCCTCAAGACGGCTCGACTACACGTAAGAGTGACTCTTCGCAGGAGGCTACTCAAACCCTGGGCCCCAGAGCCAGCTCCTCATCCCGAGCGGTTGTTTGACGGCCACGGAGCCCGTGGAGGGCCCCTAGGGGGGGGCCTCAAGACAGCTCGACTACGCGTAAGAGTGACCCTTCGTTGGAGTAACCCTTGTCGCGCGCCCACGGGGGTCCCCCCATCGCCGCGCGGTGCCATCCTAGCGTCTTGCGCGCCTGGGTTTGGCCTCCTCGCGCCCCCCTAAAAAGCCGCGCGCCGAAGGCCACTCTTGCCCAGGGTCACTCCTTACGTGCAGCCGATGCGGCTCCGATTGGGCCGAACGGCGGGAGTGGATAGCGACAGGGGGGAGGGGCACAGCTGGCTTCGGCCCCGCCGCCAGGCCCACTCCTCGATGCGTGGGGCCCCTCCTCGGCGCCGGGAGGCGCGCCAGGAAGGCCAGCGCCGTGGGCCGATGCTCTGCCCCATCCTTCGCCGTCCTGCCCCGCTCGCCTCCCCCGATCCGACCTCCCAGGGCCCCCGCTCCGCCAGGACCCGCCTGCCCCTGCCCCCCGCCCCGCTCGCCTCCCCCGATCCGACCTCCCAGGGCCCCCGCTCCACCAGGACCCGCTCACCTCCGTGGCAGCCCCAGCTTCCGCCTGCCCCTGCCGCGCCCGAGGGGCCGCGCCCTCGCCCGCCCATGGCCCCGGCCACTGCAGCCGCCCACGAGGGGCCCGTCGGACCCCTCTCGCCTCGAGGGGGGCTCGCGTCGAGGAGGGAGGATAGAGGAGGAGGGAGGGTCGGCGGCGAGAAGGATAGGACAGGATGGGCGGCATAGAGGAGGACAGGAGGAGGGGAGGTGAGGAGGAGAAGGCCCTATCGGAAGGCGGCGGGGGCTCCTCAGAAGCCTTCGGGCCCCCTGGGAAGTCCTCTGCGCCTCCGGGGAAGGTTTAGACAGCCTCTCAGAAGGCTCGGGGACTTCCAGCCTTCTGAGAAGGCCCGCCCCTTCCCACTTTTCCCCCGCGCTCGCCGCCGAGAGGATGGGGCAGAAGGACGAGGGACCAGAGGGATCAGGCCGACACGGAGCTCCAATCCGAAGGACGGGAGCCCGCTGCCCCGCTGCGGGGCGGGCGGCGCGCAGCAGCGGCCCGAGTCGGGAGCCGCAGATCACGCAGTCCAGCAGAGCCGCCGCCGGCGACGGGGAAGCCGAAGGCGACGGGGCCGCCGAGCATGAGATCCAGGCAGAGCCGCCAACGGCGACGATGGGGGAACTCCACGCAGCGCCCCCCTCGCTGCAATCGTCTTCAGGCTCGCGTGCTGCGGTTTCGACGGGGCCGAGGATCGACGGGGCAGCCACTGGTGCGGGGTGCTCGCCCTCGAGCGCGCAGGCGCCCCAAGCTGCCTCGGCCGCCGTGGGCTGGCCTGCCGAGCGGGAGCGGCTGCGGCGCGACGCGGACAGTCTCCGCGGCGCTGGCGCAGCCCAGTCGGCCGCGGAGGCCACGAGCAGCGCAGCGACAGCTGCAAGCAGATGTGAGGCGGCCCTGGAGGACGATGCAGCGTCCTCCTGTGCTCGCCTCCTCCTGCAAGAGCATCGCCCTCACATCAGCCCGGGGCTCCGCTACCCTGACGGGCCTCGCCGCCTCGGCTGCAGCGGAGACACGTTGGGGGCTGTCTGTGCGCCCCCCACCGCGCCAGGTAGACTTTGCTCCCTGCCGATGGCCCTCGCCAGCCCTCCGCTGATGCTTGCCTGCTCCTCGGGCGCCGTTAGTTGACAACCATGGTCCTCCACGGAGCGGACCGTGCTGACGGGCTCCACCCGCGCGCCGCTGGCGCTCACCTCTGCTCCGGGGCCAACGTCCTGCTGGCTGCCCGGATTCACCAAGGAGCCGACCTCGCCGATGCGGTCAAAGAGGGCTCCACTCGAAGCGCTGCGCGTCGGCCGTCGGCACCTCCGCCCTGGCCTCATGCGCACCGCAGCACCCGCGGGCCGTCGTCTGCAGCGGCGCAGCTGCATCACCAGCTCCTTCCTCACCACCGACATGGGCGCCTGACGCTGCGCACGGCTCTGAAGCGACCCGAGTCGCCTTCAGCGCCGCCAGCCAGCTCTGCCTCGATCTCCGCGTTGGCGCTTTCGTTGCACTCCAGCTCGCCAGGCTTGGGCTTGCTTGCGCGGCCCCCCCCAAGCACTCCGTTGATGCTCACCTGCTCCATGGGCATCGTCACCTTTCTGCCCCGGTTCCCCGCGGAGCTGACCTTACTGACGGGCTCCGCCAGCGCTCCGCCGATGCTCACCAGCTCCATGGGTATCGTCAGCTAGCTGCCCCGGTTCCCCGCGGAGCTGACCTGCACGTTGACCGTCGGCACCCGCTCCCTGGCCTCCTGCAGCACGGGCTCGACCTTCACGGTGTCGGCGCCGCCCTGGCTGCGGGTCTCCGTGGCCTCCCCGACCTCCACGGCCTCGGCGAGGCGGACATATGGCGAGTTCCTTGGCAATCGGCACTGGATTCGCAGCCCTGGCATCCGCACGGCGACGCCGAGCTGCGCGCACCTCCTCGCTGGCGGCACCCTGCAGGCGGGCGTGCGGCACGAGATCCCAGGCCGCGCTGCGGAGCCTCGCGCCGCTCCGCGTCGGGAGCGGGGCGCGGCTCGCGATCCTCGACGATCCAGCTGGACGCCGACGGGCGCTGAGGAGCGTGCCCGCCTGCTCCACTTGCGGGACGAACTCCAGCGAGTCGGCCCCGAAGGCCGTGAAAACGCGTTCGGCGCCTCCTCCAACGGCTCGCAGGGAGCACGCGCACGTAAGAAGGGGCCCACAACACACACCACAATTGACTACACACAAGTCCCCGGATTCCTCACATATTCACATAGTTCCTGGGTTTTCGTCTTCCACCCCATTGTCCATATGTTCCCACATGTTCCTGGGAATTGACGCTTAATTTTGTCTGTGTGTGTGTGTGTGTTTTTGTTCCCTCCTGAATGTCGCTGCACTCGAAGACGAACTCGGCAGCAGGCGGCGGAGACCCGCCTCGCACGCGTCGCGCCTCCGCCTCCTTGCCAACTGGCGCGCGGCGGACCCCCCACAAGCCGCGATGTCCGTCAGCCTCGCGCGAAGCTGCGGGCCGCCGCCCCTTCGGGTACCATGCCGTTCGCCCCGAATCAGTTGCCGACACCCGCCATCACCAAGAAGGCTGCAGGCATCGGATCCCGAGTCCGCCTCGTGAAGTCTCGTGGCTGGCCCGAGGCGCCGCGACGGCTCGCTGAGCCAAGATGGGACTTGCGAGGAGGGAGGAGGAGGAGGAGGAGGAGGAGGAGGAGGAGGAGGAGGAGGAGGAGGAGAACGAGAAGCAGAAAGAGGAGGAGAAAGAGGAGGAGAAAGAGGAGGAGGAGGAGGAGGAGAGGAGGAGGAGGAGGGTGAGTTTTGGACCTCGCAGTTCTCCCTGACAAGCCCCTGGGCCTACTGGCCTCTCTTCCTGGGCCCGCCCCTCGCCTTTGTCGCGGCTGGGCCTCCTGCTCTCTGGCATGCTGCAGCGGGGTAGCACCCTGAGCTCTGTAGCCAGCGAGGAGGAGACGGCGGAGGCGGCGGAGGAGGAGCAGGAGGATGCGCAGGAGGACGAGGAGGTGGAGGAGGAGGAGGAGGAAGGGGAGTAGGTGGAGGAGGAGGAATGGAAAGGAGAAGGGAGGAGGAGGAGGAGGAGGAGAGGAGGAGGAGGAGGAGGAGGAGTAAGAGGAAGGAGAGGAGAGGAGAGAGAGGAGAGGAGGAGGAGGAGGAGGAGGAGAGGAGAGGAGGGAGGAGAGGAGGAGGAGAGGAGGATAGGAGGAGGAGAGGAGGAGGAGGAGGAGGAGGAGGAGGAGGGTGAGTTTTGGACCTCGCAGTTCTCCCTGACAAGCCCCTGGGCCTACTGGCCTCTCTTCCTGGGCCCGCCCCTCGCCTTTGTCGCGGCTGGGCCTCCTGCTCTCTGGCATGCTGCAGCGGGGTAGCACCCTGAGCGCTCTGTAGCCAGCGAGGAGGAGACGGCGGAGGCGGCGGAGGCGGCGGAGGAGGAGCAGGAGGATGCGCAGGAGGACGAGGAGGTGGAGGAGGAGGAGGAGGAGGAAGGGAGTAGGTGGCGGTAGGAAGGAAAGGAGAGGAGGAGGAGGAAGGAGGAGAGGAGGAGGAGGAGGAGGAGGAGGAGGAGGAGTAAGAGGAGGAGGAGGAGGAGGAGGAGGAGGAGGAGGAGGAGGAGGAGGAGGAGGAGGAGGAGGAGAGAGGAGGAGGAGGAGAGGAGGAGGAGGAGTAGGAGGAGGAGGAGGAGGAGGAGGAGGAGGAAGGGAGGAGGGGCTAGCTAAAGTGCCGCGACGGCACGTTGAGCCAAGATAGAACCTGGGAGGAATAGAGGGAGGACGAGGAGGAGGAGGAGGAGGAGGAGGAGGAGGACGACGAGGAGAGAAGAGGAGGGGAGGAGGAGGAGGAGAGGGAGGAGGAGGAGGAGGGGAGGAGGAGGAGGAGGGGAGGGGGGGAGGAGGGGCTAGCGAAAGGTGCCGCGACGCACGTTGAGCCAAGATGGCACCTGGGAGGAATCGAGGGAGGACGAGGAGGAGGAGGAGGAGGAGGAGGTGGAGGAGGAGAGAGGAGGAGGAAGAAGGAGGGAGGAGGGGGAGGAGGAGGAGGGAGGAGGAGGAGGAGGAGGGAGGAGGAGGAGGAGGAGGAGGAGGAGGAGGAGGAGGAGGGAGGAGGGTGGAGGGAAGAGGGAGGAGGGAGGAGTGGGAGGCGGACGAGGAGGAGGAAGCAGGCGAGCACGCGAGGCCGTCCCCTCCCGAGAGGCCCAACGGCCCTGCGCACGTGCAGCGCGCGACCGTTGCTGCTGCTCGCCGGCCGCCGCCTCCAGCCGAGGCTCCAGCCAGTCCCTCGGCAGCTCCTCGGTGGGCGACTCTCCGCGGTCCGAGGCCGCCGCGGACTGGGGCACGGTCGCCCCGCCGCCGCGCGCGCTTCGGTCCGCAGCGGGGCGCTTCCCCTCCTCCTCCTCCTCCTCTCCTCTCCTCCTCCTCCTCCTCCTCCTCCTCCTCCTCCTCCTTTTTTTCCTCCTCCTCCTCCTCCTCCTCCTCCTCCTCCTCACCTCCTCCTCCTCCTCTTCTTACAGTGGGGGCCCATGCGAAACAAAACCCGTCGTATCGTCAGGGCTCCCCGGGTTTCTTCGGCCGGCTTTTGGCGCGGAAGGCCGCCGCAATCTCAAATGCAAGGGCACCGTGGGTTCTTGGGCGTTGGTCAGTTTCGGGGCGCGCGCCCGAACCTCCAAAAACTTCTGGGCATTCGGGGTACCTTGGGTGTCTTCGCCCGCCATTCGGGTTGTTCGTCCCGCGTTACCCATCCACTCGCGGGGATTCGCCAGGCTGTCAAGTGGGCGCTGGCGCTTTCGGGGCGCATGCCCGAGAGCCCAAGAAATGGACACGCATTCAGGACACTTGGGGTTTCTACGCCCGCCCCTCCGTTTGTGCCTCCCGCGCAGCAAGGGCGTTTGCGGGGCTGTTCAGCTCGGCAGGTTGGCCCTGGCGCATTCTGGGCCCATGCCCGAGAGCCCAAGGAACTGACATGCATTCAGGGCACCTTGGGCTTCTTCGCCCTCCACCCAGTCTTCCATCACGCGCAGAGTGCGCGCTCGAGGAGGTTCGCCAGTCTGTCCAGTGGGGGCTGGCGCATTTCGGGGCGCATGCCCGAGAGCCCAAGAAGCAGACAAGCATTCGGGATACTTTGAGTTTTTTCGCCCGCCACTCCGTTTGCTCCTCCCGCGCAGCAAGGGCGTTTGCGGTGCTCGCGGTGCTGTCCAGTTTGGCAAGGGGGCGCTGGCGCATTCTGTACTCATGCCCGAGAGCCCAAGGAACTGATATGCATTCAGGGCACCTTGGGCTTCTTCGCCCTCCACCCCGTCTTTCGTCACGCGCAATGCGCGCGCTCGCGGGGGCTCGTCAGTCTGGGGCTGGAGCTCTGGCGCATTCGGGGCGCGTGCTCGAAAGCCCAACAAACCGACAAGCAGCCAGCTGTGCTCAACGACTGTCGTTCTTAGGCACAGCGCAAGCTGAGGTACGCATAGCCATCACGGATGAAGCCGACCACGAGGAGCTATATATCAATGTACAGACAGGGCGTTCATGTTCATTCAGATCACATCTCTGCTGCACATCATCATCACCGCGGACGAAAAAAACATGCAAGATAAACAGTCAGCCCGCTGGAATGGGTAAAGAGGCCTGGGCAACGCTTGGACTTCATCACGACATCGGAGGTATTGCTACCACGTTATATCTCATGCTTTTTCTCTTCCCGAGTTGTGCCTGCGAGCGAGCGGTGACGTCTCCTTGCAGCCTGGCCCACGCCAGCGTTGGCCTCACGGCGCGGCACGCAGATCTCTTGCGCCAGTTCCGTGCAGCACGCGGCAGGGTCCTCGCTCGCGCCCCGTGGACGCATCCACATGGGCCCTCCGCCTCTTGGGCTGGCACCGTGCGTTAGTCGGCGAAGATCGCCGGTCTCCAGACCCGTCGCCCGCGCCGAGCAGCCCGCAAACTCATCCACCAGGGGCGCCCGCCCTTTGCGCCCTCTGGTGTGGCACCGCGCACGAGGCAACTGCAGATGGGAGAAGCAGTGTATCCACTACAGGCGGCCCGGATTAGTAGGTCGACCTTGCCAGATCAAGAGTACCCTCGTGTCCTGTGTCTCGCGACCCATGCCTCCTGCATTTCTGTGGCAACGTGGCCCTCGGAAGGGTCTTGCGTCCTCTCGCGTGTCCTCTCCAATCACGTCCGACTGTACCACCAAGCGCTCTGACAGGTTCCACATAATGGTGGCCATCGGCGCCTGGGCAAGCCCGGAGGCCGTGCCCGCCAAGGTCTGGGCGAATGCCCTCCTTCTCCCAATGAGCCTTGGCCTCCCGTCGTGAAAAAGAACACGGCAGCAGTTGTGGTTGCTGTTTTCTGCATCTGGGAGCCCCTGCCGGGCCCCGGGACTGTGGAAAAAGCGACTCCCCGGGACGGGGTCCAAACCTTCGGGCAGCCACGCTGTTATAGAAGCACGGCGTCGGATATTTGGGAAGATAGTCATCAGCACCGTCTCCCCCCACCCTCCACGTCCTTGGTCCTCCCTCGTCCTCCTTCCATCGCCGCCGCCTCTTCCCCCGCCCGCTCTCAGCACCACGCGAGTGATGTAGGCCAGACCCAGTGCGGTGAGCAGAGGAGGGCCCGCGGCGAGGTCATGGCCAAGATGAGGTCCGACGCGGCGGAGCAGGTGAAGGCGCCGCTGCTGACCCCGGTTCGCCTGTCGCCGCCCCACGGGAGGAAGCGGAAGAGACGACCGACCACCTGGGGAGGAAGAAGTAATGGAGGATGACGATTAATGAATGACCTGGGGTCGTGTTCACGCGGCGACGCCCGGGATGACGATTAGAAAAAACCGGCCGCGGGCTGGACAACTATTTCTTTATCGTTCTCCTCCAGTCAGACAATGATGCAGAAATCGCCAAAAAAAACTGTTTTTTTTATCGTTCTCTCTCATCTTTTTATTAATCGTCATCCCGCATTACGAGGGCCCCGGTTCGATCTTCTTCGTTCAGGCGTGCTCACCAGAGGGCTTCTCTGTCATAGAGGAGTGCTCCTCCCCAGACGCCAGCCGAGTGCGCCGGGCTGATCCTCGAGCTCGTGACCGAGGGCGGCGGCGGCGGGCGGCGACGGGCGGTCACAAGCCGGCGAGACCGAGTTCCGTAGACGAGAAGTGAGAAAACCCGATCGTTGACGAGTGACAGTAGCAGCCACGAGAACAACACATGTGCATTGCAGCGGTAGCCACAATGATATATTTGCTGGTGCCGTGGTCGTAGTTTTAGCACCTGTACTATTAGAAATAGCCATAGCCGCAACGATCATTCAAAACATGCGCATAGTTGCGATAGCCTCAATAATACGTGTTGTCGAAATTGGTCTAGGGTGGTTCTTCTGTCATCTGAGGACGACCGAGGGGGCCAGAAGCCCGTGGGCCCTTGAGGCTTTGGGGGCCCGACGGGCCGCTCGTGGCTTGGCTCCCCCTGTGCTGGAAGATGCTACGGGGCAGCGGCTGTGCTCGGGGCGTCGACGCGGGCGCTCCCTGGAAGGCTCGCCTTCGAGGGATCGAGGAGCAGTCATCTCTTCCTCGGCGGAGGGGCCGGCGGAAGCAACAAAGAATTCCGAGGCCGATGGCGGAAGCAGGCGGGGGTCAGGAGTCGGCCTTCCAACAACCCAGACCCTTGACGTCATGATTGTTTCATGACGTCGGCATCCAAAGGTCTCGACCCATTCCCCGTGTCCAGTTTTTCATCCTGAGTCAGTTTTCCGCGGAAAGGGTAATTAGAGACCCAGGGTTCTCTTCTAGTATGTAAGCTGTCCCCGATGGGTCCAGCGGATTCTTTCCCTGATGAACAACTGAAGTCTTAGAGGGCCAGCGGATTAAAATTTGATGATGTCCAGAGCCAAACGCTGTTTTTCATATGAAAAAAGAATCCGATCGATAAAGCACAAGGTAATATAAACATTTTCGTAGGTTGCGGATGTCTCGAGCGAAACGCTTGTTTTGCATTATGTGTTGAGGATGTCTTGAGCGAAACGTTTGTTTTGTACCATCGGTCGTTCCTCTCCGAGGGACCAGAATTCAGAGGATGTCTCACGTGAAATGCTTGGTTTCACGTGTACAGGTCGCTCAGACAGATGTCTAGCATGAGGATTTGTTGAGAACGTCTCGAGCGAGACGCTTGGTTTCACGCCTCCAGGTTGCCCAGGCAGATGTCTAGCATCAGAATTTGTTGAGGATGTCTCGAGTGAGACGCTTGTTTTGACGCGTCCAGGTCGTCTGGGCAGATGTCTAGCATGAGCATGGGTTGAGGATGTCTCTCGAGAGACGCTTTGTTTTCACGTGTCCAGGTGGCCCAGGTGGATGTATAGCATGAAGGTGTGTTGAGGAAGTGTTGAGCGAAACGCTTAATTACACGTGTTCAGGTCGCCCAGACGGATGTCTACCACGAAGATGTGTTGTGGATATGTTGATCGAGATGCTTGTTTTCACGTGTCCATGTCGCCCAGACAGATGTCTAGCATGAAGATGTGTTGAGGATGTGTTGAGCGACGCTTGCTTGTACGTGCCCAGGTCGCCCAGGCGGAATATGATCATGTGTTGAGGATACCTCGAGCGAGACGCTTGCTTTCACGTACCCAAGTCGCCCAAGCGGATATCTAGCATGAGGATGTGTTGAGGACGTGTCGAGCGAGACGCTTGCTTTCACGTGCCCAAGTCGCCCAGGTGGATGTCTAACATGAAGATGTTCGGAGGATGTCTTGAGCGAACCGCTCGTTTTCACGTGCCCAGGTCGCCCAGGCGGATGTCTGGCAGGAGGATATGTTGAGGATGTGTTGAGCGAAATGCTTGGTTTCACGTGTCCAGGTCGCTCAGGCAGATGTCTAGCATGAGGAGTTGTTGAGAACGTCTCGAGCGAGACGCTTGGTGTCACGTGTTCAGGTCGCGTAGACAGATGTCTAATCTGGGGAGTTGTTGAGGATATCTCGAGCGAAACGCTTGTCGCAGTAGAGTGCGTCGCAGTCCAACCCCGCCTGTCCGCGGGGCGTCCCCTGGCGCCCTGGCGCGCCCCCCGGCGCGTCTCTGGTGACGTTCAGGCGTGACGTGCCCTGGCACGTCCCCTAGCACGCCACTCGGCGTGGCACGTTCCCTGGCTCGTCCTCTGTCGCGTTTCCTTGCTCGTCCCCGGGCGTTTCCCCTGCTCGTTCCGTGGCGGGCCCTTTGCAACGTCCCTTGGCATGGCGTCCTTTGGCCGCCCCATGGCACGCGCATTGGCACGTCCCGTGGCAGGTCCCTGACACGTCCAGGGCACGTCCCTTGACACGTCCCCTGGCGCACCCCCGATTGCGCCCATGGCACATCCTGTGGCGCGTCCGCGAGCCTGTGCCCCGTGTCGTGTCGTTCCTTTTAGAAGCTGATTCGGAGTTTGAGGTCTGTGAGACGGGTTCGCGGGCGGATCGAGGGACTCTGGAGGCCTGGGGGCGCGCGGGGCGACAAGCGGGAGGCCCCTCTCCTCCCGGATGTTTTGCGCACTTGAGCCACATCGGCGTCAGTACAGTCATGCTCGCATGCTGTGGGACGCCTCCCACCCCAGCGACACTGGACACAGTGTCGCACAACTCGTGAAACACATCAAACTCTGAGAATACTCTAGGGGACCTCATGGGACAGGGGGTTGAGTATTTAAAAGACAGCACCCCCTACTTTAGTGTCCCATGAGGTCCATCACAGCAGCAGACAGGGAGGTGAGGCCCCTAAGATCCACGGACCACGCCCTTTCCCTCTCCCCCCTTCGGTTCCGGGCCCGGGTCGGAGGGTACTGGGCCCGGCAGGCCCGGCGGACGCGAGGGTGACCTCCGCGGCGTCCTGGCGGGGCGTCCTCCTTCTCCTCTCTCCTCCTCAGCCTCCTCTGCGTCCTCGCCAGCCTCGGTGGACTGGGATTCTCTCTGTAGAACCTGTCGCGATGCATTCCGAGTCCGGGACTTCAGCGACAGGTTGAGAGATCGCTCGTCGAGCGACCCAGACTCGTCCGTTAGCGCCAGCATCCCCTTGTGCATGAGATCAGTCAAAGCGAAATTCCCTCGTCCTGGGTCGACCTTGGTCAGAGCGTCAGCTGGCATCTTGCAGTGTGGAACCCACCTCACCACTGTCCCTTCGGCTGTCATCGAGTCCCGAACTATCGCCATCTCGATGGCGTTGCGGCGGTCAGCCTTAGCACCCCCGCAGTTCTTGGACAGCGTATCGAAGAGGGACTTCGCATCGACTACGGCGACGCCCTCGGAAGCCTCGGCGATGGCACACTCGTCGACGAGCGCGACTGCAAAGGGGCAGGACGTCCCTGAGTTCCACCATTCAGGCCCCCTCACGTCTCCATACAGGGCATCCCGGAAAACGAGCCACAACCACTGTCCCTCGGCGAGAGCCCTGGAAAGACTTAACGTCTCCGCCGATAACGTGGACGAAACGACTCGACGGAGCCTCTGACTTCTCCAAGACAAGAGCGAAACACGAGAACGACGATTATCCTTGATCCTGGAATCTCCTAGCATCACGAGCCAGCCTCCTTGAGCACCGTCTCTTTTAGCGGACCCGGGGCCCCCCGCGTCACTGCACGTGACCATGGTCACGGCACTCAGGTCCAGGGGCCAAATCGTCAGAAAGGAGCTGGCCGTACACCGGAGGTGGCGAGCTACCTTGTTAGCCATGAGAGCCGAGGCTATCTTGACCTGTGGACATTCGGCGCTCAGCATCGAGGCGGATCCGGACACGTCGGGACGAGACTGGCGGGCCGCCCAGAGAATCTTCGCCACTAGGCCGCGATAGTCTCGGAGCTCTCTTGCATCGAGCAGCTCCTCGGGACATTTAACACGCTCCTTGTCGAGTCTCATGGGACGGACCTGCTCCAGGATATATTTTTCCTGGTCGACGAGAATGCGCCCATCAGACTGCTGGCGGATCCTTCTCCCTGCGTACTCGGCCTCACCGACCTGCCATTTACCGAAACGGAAACGACCGGTCAACAACTTCTTGAGCTCACTCTCATATGAGGGTTCGCAAGAAACAATAAGATCGTCGACCTCAATCACCACAAGAGCCCTGAGACTACCCGAGGCATGGTGGGCAACCCAAAGACACGGCTCCAAAAGGGAGCGCCGAAACCCCAGGGACTTGAGGTGATTGGTCAAGGTCTGGTGCCAGCGAATCGGAGCATCGTTCAGGCCGTAGACTGGGGCCACAAGTTCCAGGAGGGCCCCCCGGGGGACGTCAACGCCATCGCATGGCTCGACATATATCTTCCCGTTGGGGCGGGAGAGGGGGTCCGCCTGGCAAAAGGCGTTCTTACAGTCCGCTATCTGAAGCCTCCACTTCTTGCCAGCTATCAGCTGGAGAGCAACCAACACAGCCTCCTCCTGAGGAGTCGGAGCGTACACGTGCAGAGACTCCGCGTCAGGATCGGCATACCCCCTCACGCACCAGCGTGACTTTGCCTTCTCGCTGGCTCCCGTGCCCTCCTGCGGCTTCCACCGACGGACCATGCGCGACGAGAGAATCCTGGATGGATCCCTCCGACGGACCAGGGTCGCCTCCGCGGGGGAGACCACTCTCACTGCCTTAGTGGCGGTCATGGCGGACCACTCGGCCGCGTCCGCCTTCTTGAACTCCTCTCGCTCTTCTGGACTGAGTTTGTTCCAGACGACCTCTTGGCCCCGCCGGGACCCACCTGGAGTCGGTCCGGCCGTGGCGAACGAGGAGGTCGGACCGTGTTCTTCGTCCCCGGGACCCGGACCCCAGGTCGCCAACTCCTAGAGGAGCATCCGGTCCTGTTCGTCAGCCCCGTCCTCTTCCCTGAGCTCGATCAGGCCCTCCTCCTCTCCGCAAGCCAGTTCGATCAAAGTGCCGGGGTCGCCTCTGGCGTCGTCCGCCGAACTCCTCTGGGCCTCCCACTCCTGAACCCTCTCGGCCACGGAGGCCGACTCTCGGAGCTCCACCGGCGTCACCCCGGGACCCGCGGGGATAACGTGGATGCGAGAGAGCAACCCGCGCATGGGCGACCCGGCTCGCCGAGTGTGTCGAGACGTCGATCCCTCAGCTGGTCGGGCGGCAGCTCGCGGAGATCTCTCTCTGGCTCTTTCAGGCTCGACTGAAGCTCCTGGATTCGAATCGCCTCGACAGCCGTCGATGGTCCTGACTAGACTGGGAGCGGAAGAGGCAGCGGGGGACGGGCTGGGACTGCCTTCTACTCGGAGGCGAGCTCTAGGGGGTTCCTCCAGGCCGGGAGGGGGATGCAACTTGTCTTCTTTGTCCTCGAGGGGTTCGGTCCTGACAAATCGGCCCAGGTCAGGAGCGGGACGGAGGGGGTACGGGGCATCCAAAGCTCGGCGCAGGTCCTCGGGAAGCTCGCTCTGGTCTCCTAGGCTCACAACCTCGCTGCTTTCAGGAATAGTCGGAAGAGGGGACCGGGCTTCCACCGAGGCTTCCGCGGGCTCCGAGGGACGAGCCGACGCCGTTCCGCCTCCTCCGCCAGTAGTGACCGGTCCCCCTGCCTCGGCCCCTATCGTGTCCTGACCGTCCCAGGCCTCGTCCGGGGGGGAACCCTCGGATTCGACGTCCAGAGCCCCCACCTTCTTGCCTGGGTTGCGAACTTCGGCCTGAAGGGCCCGAAACTCCGGGGTATCCACGAGTTCGGCTCCGAGCGCCTCGGCACGCGTCGCCTCTCGGACCTGTTCGACCGAGCACTTCCATAGCTTGGTTCGCATCGCGATCCAAACTGTGGTTCCCTTGTGAAAGACGACGGCCCCGGGGCCGACCCACCGGTCTCGTTGCAGCGCGTGAGTTTTCACCCCTGTCACCTTGCGCCACACGTACACCCACTGGCCAGGCAGAAAGACGCGATCGACATGGGGTCGAGATCTCCGGGCCTCGGCGAGACGCGACTTGGCGTCCGCCGCCATCAAGGCCTTCTTGGCCTGCTCACGGATCTGATGCTTTCTGGCGAACGCGCTGGCCGCACTATCCTCCGTGGCGGCCTCTGCTTGGACATCTGCTAGGCCGATATCGTCCACTCCCTCGTCGCTGAGAAGAGACCTTGGCAGTCTGGGGTTCTCTCCGAAGACAAGCTGGTACGGAGAGTACCCAGACCTGTGGTAGTATCGATTCTTGGCGGACACTGTTTCATGAAGCAACAACTCGACCTCGGCATGAGACGTCGGCTGGACATGATCGGAGGCCTTCGTCAGAGCGTTCTTGATCCATCCTCCGTGTCGCTCCGCCCGGCCGTTCTGCCACGGAGACGTGGCGTCACAGACATGCTGAAACACGCCTGCATGCTCACAGCCACGGCCGAACGCGCCCAGGAATTCTGATCCTCCATCGCTGATGACGACCTCGGGGGGGCCAAAGATCCTGATCCAGCTCTTGTCAAAAGCCTCCCAGATATTCTCGGACGTCAGTGGTTCCCCGGGACCGAGCAGATGGCACAGCTGAAAGTTAGTGCCGTGATCGAGCATGTTCAGAACCGTCATCTTAGTGCTGAGAATCGTAACGAACAGACAGTCCACAGCAACGAGCCGATTGAACCGGTAGGTTCGGGGAACGGCGGCTCGACGCCTCCACGACGGTCGGGTGTGGCTGTCACACTGCTCGCAACGAAACTCGTGCTTGACGTATTCTATAACTTCGGGCCGAGCCTGGGCAACCTGCAGCATTTTCAAGAAGGCGTCCCTTGACGGGTGGCCCAGGTTCACGTGGGTCCGGGAAACCTCCAGGCGCTGACTTCGACTGATTGACCCGGCCTGCCTCCCCGCTCTCTGACTAGACCCGAGTCCTTCCCTCCCCTCGCCCTCCTCGGGCTCGTCGTCCGAGCCAAAGTCCTCTTGGGCTGGAAAGGAGGCAACCTGTCGGTCGATTGGTCTGGGGGATGGGACCCCTGTCACCCTTCTCTCGGCCAGCCACTCGGGATCCTCCCAAACGCCGGACCACAGGGTTTCCTCCCGGTGCCCGAGGGCGACGATGCGAGCTGACTCCAGGATTCCCTCGCACATGGCCTGGACGAGTCCCGGGGGGTAGTTCTGGGCCGCTCGCGTGAGGGCCCTGCCACAGAGCTGACGATGCTGATGACTCCCGTCGCACCTGAGCAGGAGGGGCTGCAAAATAGACGCACGGTTGGTCATGAACCTGGTTGGTTTCTTGTTGGGTTCTCCTCCCTTCACGGACAAACCGTACTGGCAGAGATCGGCAACCCCCGACACGACGCTCGGCCGATTCAAGATTTCCCGCACCGAGTCCATTTCCCAGGAGCTGGCACCCTCGGGGTGCTCAAGAAGGAAACCACGGCCCCGACCCATCTGGTATTCGGCCACTCTAACGCACAGGGACATGAACTTGAGGCCGGCGGTCTCGGGGTCTGTGAGGTCGGTTCCCTTGAGTCGGTGCCAACTGGGACGACGGGCAACGGAGAAGGCCAGACACTCAGGGCTCATGACTATGACCTCGGGCCGATCTCGCTCTATGATACTCCACATCGCACGTTCCCCTGACGGAGACCCGAGATCATAACCGGTCCGTAAATCCAGGCTCTTGGAAACGGGATAGCCCTGCCCTTTCAGACTGTCCGCGACCCGTGGGACCGAAAAGAGTTCCAAGATCAGTTTGCGGCCGGACCCCAAAAGCCAGTCCTGGACGAGCTTCTTCCGCCGCTTCCGCTGCTTCCTCACCGGTCCCTCCCCTCCTGCGGCCAACACGGCGTCTCGGACCTCCCTGGGAACCAGGCACTCACTTTCCTGGGAGAAAACCAATCCTGAGATCGAGGGGGCCCGGCCAAGGGAGTATATACCTTCCAGCGGAGACGCCGGTCCAGCCGGAGTCCTCGAACTCGAGCCGGGCGGAGGTACGTGCGTAGACGCCGAAGCTGTCCACGCCTCTACGGTGGTGTGGTCCAGGGGTTCGTTGGCGATGGCGAGCTGTAACTGCCGCGCCGAGAAGTCTGAGGAGAGGGAGTCGTAGAGGGTGTTTCCTGACGCTCCTGAGCAGCGGATCCTGACCCAGTCCGAAAGCCACTCGCCTAGGTCGCCCGGGTCGGGCCGACGAACTAAGTAGCAGGCCACTTGGGCCATCAGGCGGCATTTTTCTTCTGGATCGAGCCGGTGGGATTCCCAGCCCCGGGCCCTGGAAACCTCATCGAGCGTGACCGTCCGACCTTCCCTAGTGTCCCACCATATGCCCGAGGCTCTAAAGCTGCTGTCTCGGTGACTTTTGCCGAGACAGCGGGATCGTGCGACAGAGGCTGCTCGCCAGATTCCCCCTCCTTCCCCGGGTTCCGCACAGAAAGATCCTCCTGGAGTGGGTCCCTGGAGGTCCCGACCGTCCTGGATCCCCGAGCTCCCTTGGTCCCCCTCCCTGATCCTCCTTCGGCTCTCTGAGCCCCTCAGGTCCCCTTCTGCACGAGCTGCTGGATCGCCAGCGCCAGCTGCGATACCACCTCGCTGTTGGTCTGGATCGCCTTCATCATCTGGTTGAGGTCGGAGCTGCTCGTCTCTACCGTCGTGTCGGCCGAACCGGACGACGCCGCTGGAGTAGCCCTGGCCGCCCTCTTGACGCCCTCCTTGCTGCGACCCTCGACCTTCGGCGGCTCCCAAGGCGGCGTCTCCAGCTGCTTGGTCCTCGCCGCCCGTCGGGCCTCCTTCTCGACCTTCTTGAGCTGCTGGGCCTGTTTCTCGCGGTGCGTGAGGTCCCTTCTCCAGATCATGCTCGAGCACCTCAGGCACTTGACGTAGCGCATGTGCTGGTTGCCTGACTCCCAGTGGGCCCAGGGTGGATGAGGGCACTCCAGGGCGTTCATCTTCCCAGTCGCCTCGTCGCGCATCTCCTGTATCATCTTGGTCGCCTGTCCCACGTCGGCCACGTGCATCAGCTTGACCGTCATCCGCTTCCAGGCCTTCCTCAGGGAGCTCGTCTGGAGGCCGATGTGGGGCCTTGACGTCGGCTGGGGCGGTGACGGAGATGTGGGACGGGTCGAGGCCGCGCCGTCCTGCAGCGGCGGGGATGACTGTTCGCTCCCCTCGGACTCCAGGTCGGAACCCGGCAGCCTCTCCCAGCTGGTGTCCATCGGCTCCGAGAAGGTGACTGACGGCCGGGGAGTCCCTGGTGCTGAATTCTTCCTCGAGGCCCCCTCTCGCTTCAGACTGGAGCTTCTCCTCACCGCTGGCGTGCGAGCTCTCCCGGACGCCATGGCTTTCTCGTGATAGAGGCTCCTGCTCTCTTGGCCCGTGAGATGAATCGAGGAAATCGGACGTGCTCTCGAGCCCACGGGTCTGTACGACGGTTGAGGTGAGCTCCGAGAGTAGCCCCCTGGTCTCTCCGCCGCCTCCTCTCCCTGTGCCACCTCCTCTGGTGCCTGTATCCTCCTCAGCTTCTCCTTCTCTTGTACTTCGTGATCTCCCCGTAGTGCCTCTTGAGTCCTTGAGTTGGGTATCCTGGAATCCTGCCGAGCCGATCCCCCCCTTCCCTTCTACGGTCCCGGGGGTTTCGAGTTCGAGGGGGTCCAATACGGGCTCTCCTGAGGCCTCGGGCGTAGAGGAGGGGAGGATGGCAAAGGAGGAAGGCCTGTACACTCGAAACGTGTCATTCTCGAGGCCCGGCCAGTCGCGCCGGGCCCCCTCAGGAATGTCGAAGTCCCCCGGGAGGCTCTCGTCCAGCAGCGCCATGGTGCGATGGCCGGACCTCTGCCTCGTGAGCTTGACGGTGCGGTCGAGCCCCTCGAAGCGCAGCGTGATCTTGTCCTCGGCCAGGTTCACGACGGCCCCCAGGCTCTCCATCCAGCGCACGGGCAGGAGGAGGGGGACGTCCTCCGCGATCACTCTGAAGAGGATGAGGCACCGGATCCCCGCACTGGTCACCGGCACCATCGCTTCCCCGACGACCCTGGAGCGGCCGCCGATCCCCTTGGCGCTGCTGTTGCCGTCGGTCTTTCTCACCGGGATTCGCCAGCCCTTCTTGTAGTACTTCTCTTGCAATACCTTCAGCTGCTTCTCGCCCACCAGCGCCTGCCCGGCCGCCGTGTCCACCATGCCCTCCGGCTCGTCGCCCTCGATGTCCAGGATGAACGTGCCGAGGATCGCCTCCTCTGACTTCGAACGAGGCCCACCTGGCCCCAGCTCTCTGTCATCGGGAGCTGCTCCCTCTGACCTCGAACGAGGCCCACCTGGCCCCAGTTCTCCGCCGTCGGGATCGCCTCGTTCCCCCGCGAGTCCCACCTGGCCTCGCAGAGGCTGGTCGGCTAGCACTCGTCCGTGGCCCACCTGGCCTCGATCGCAGGACTCGCCGATCAGCACGTTCCGAAACAGCTCCCGAATCCGAGACCCTCCGACGAGGAAGGTGCCGTCGCCCTCGTCCAGCAAGTCCGCCGCCACGTAGAGCGACTTCCCCCCGAGCTCCTTCTTGGGCCGCTGCTCAATCTGCTTCGGCTTGTACGGATTGGTGCACTCCTTGCGCCAGTGCCCCTTCTGACCGCAGTTGGCGCACCGCGTCCTCTCCTTGAGGCGGGCGATGCTGAGGCGCTGCTTGCCCGCTGGCGGGCGTGGCGCCGCCCGGCCTCCGGCTCTCTTGGAGTCGAAGAAGTCGCGGTCCCGGGCAATGGCCTTCTTCAGCTCTCGCGACTCTGCCCACTTCCGAGGCCGGCCCTCCTTGGTCCTCTTCTCGTCCAGCACCGCGGCCAGGACGGCCGCCGCCTGGTCCTCGTCCAACTCCTGGTTGGCGATCGCCTCGTAGAAGGCCAGCGCGTCCTCGGTGTCCAGGATGAGGTCCTCCTCCAGCTCGAGGTAGACCTCGCTGCTGCCGAACACCTCCTCGTCGTCCTCGTCCTCGTCGTGTCCGACCGCGTACACCCTCGACTTTTTCTGGCTGCTCTTCTTTTTCACGTCCATCTTCTTCAAACCCTGCTTGATCGACTCCAGATCCTCACGGCCCTGGGTGATCGAGAGCAGGTTGATCGCATTCTGTTCGCTCAGGTTCGCTCCACTCCTCAGCTGCTGCACCTGGACCTGCTCTGGGAGCTCGAGCCCGTACCTCTTCGCCGACTTCACCTGCAGGTCCCGGCGCATCACGTACTGGGTGAACGACTCCCCCGCTCTCATCTCGGTGTCCTCCAGTGCCAGCCTGAAGCTCTCCTTGGCCTCGTCGCCGTCCTGGTCGCCCCGGCACCTCTTCAGGAAGTCGATGAGGACCTCGATGCCGCCGGGGGCGTCGAGCTCCTCCGCGTAGTGCAGGAGCCTCTCCTGCATGTCCACGGGCAAGCCGTCGATGACCTTGCCCGCCTGCTGCTCCGCCGGCAGGCCCGTCCTTCTGCTCCATCGCCGCAGGGCCACTACGTAGGTCTCGAGATGCTCGAAGCCTCCCCACGGCTGAGGGCCCTGCGTGTCTGACGGGCGCCACGTGGACGTCGATCCTCCGTCGGTGGGTGCCCACGGCCGTGGCGGTGGCGGAACCTGCGTCGCCTCGACCGTCAGCTCCGTCGCTGCTGCTGCGAGTGGCTGGGTCGGCTGCGCTGGAGCCATCGTCACCGCGGGTGGCCGTGCCGGCGGCGTCGCCGGCGGAGGGGCCTGCGCCGTGGCGGGATCGCTCCCGGCCGCTCCGCGCATCAGCCCGTGGGGGAGCGGCGGCTGCCGCGGCCTCTGGATGGTGACCCAGACCTCGCCCTCGTTCGCCGGTGAGCTGGTCCACCAGTGGTCTGCATATTCATTCACCTGAGAGCCGGTCCACCAGCTGGCTGAGCCCCACCATTCTCTCCACGAATTCCACCAGCCGGCATGGTTGTTCCCAGCCGCGTCGCTCCACGGGTCCCCCTGCAGCCAGGGGTCTGCCTCCTCTGCTGTCGTTGCCGGCAAGGGAGCTCCCGCGCGGCCTGTCCCTCGGCTGCCGCTCCCTGCCGTTGCTGTCTCTGCTCGCGCCCCTTGGTCTCTGCTGGGAGCCTCGGGCGCTGGTGCTGCTACTGCTGCTGCTGCTGCTGCTGCTAGGGCTGCTCTGGCAGCACGCTCCACCTCGTCGGGCGGGAGGGGCTGCTCGCCTCCCTCGGCGGCGCCCGTCGGCCCCTGTCCCTGCCCAACCATCACGCTCCGGCTACCATGTGAGACGGGTTCGCGGGCGGATCGAGGGACTCTGGAGGCCTGGGGGCGCGCGGGGCGACAAGCGGGAGGCCCCTCTCCTCCCGGATGTTTTGCGCACTTGAGCCACATCGGCGTCAGTACAGTCATGCTCGCATGCTGTGGGACGCCACCCCAGCGACACTGGACACAGTGTCGCACAACTCGTGAAACACATCAAACTCTGAGAATACTCTAGGGGACCTCATGGGACAGGGGGTTGAGTATTTAAAAGACAGGTCGAGTTCAATGAACGCCCCCCTCGTTTCCACTTCAACTAGCCCTGGGGCGGCTACTATGTGCTCAGGCAGCTCGAGCTTAAGATCCAGATCAGTTCGGTCAGGACTCGAATGCCACGGAGGACTCGATCCACAACGCTATAGAGCACAATCGCGGCATGGCACATCGCAGTTCAGCACGGCACATCACAGCACAGCTTTGGGCACGGTACACTAAGATCGATACATTCAGAATTGCAATTGCCCGTCGCCCAATCAGGTGTCTTGAAAACGTTGTCATGCCCAACATTTTGAGACCCCTTCCTGGGTTCGTGGGTCGATCATGCTGATGGTCCCGAGGTCCTGCGAGGGCCCCTGTAAGCCGAAAATATAAAACAACCTGTCCGTCATGGTTTTCCCTGTCCATCCTGTGCTGTTGGGTCCTCGTTTTGAAGAGACAGCGCCACTCGTTCCTTCCTTCCTCCTTACTTCCATCCATCCTCCTCCCCCTTCTCCCTTCTCCCACCCTTGCCCCTGAAATTGCGCATGCCCTCGTCGTCGTCATCGCTAACATCATCAGCGTCATCATCATCATCATCATCGTCATCATCATCATCATCATCATCATCATCATCATCATCCTCATCAGCATCCTCATCATCATCCTCATCATCATCATCACCATCATCATCAACATCATCATCAGCATCATGCTCATCATAATCATCAGCAGCATTATCATCAGCACATCAGCATCATCATTACCGTCAGCATCAGCATCGCCCTCATCTTCATCATCATCATCATCATCATCATCATCATCATCATCATCATCATCATCATCATCGCCGGCGTCATCATCATCGCCATCATCTGCTGCACCATCGTCATCATAATAACCATCATCATCATAATAATCATCATTATCATCACAATCATGATCGTCATCATCATCGTCATCACCAAAGTCATCAACAACATCATTCTCATCAGCATTCCATTACCGTCAGCATTCCCAGCATACTCATCATCATCATCATCGTCATCATCATCATCATCGTCGCCGTCGCCATCATCAGCAGCATCGCCAACATCATCAGCACCACCACTGTCATCATCATCATCATCATCCTAATCATCATCATGATCAGCATCGTCAGCGTCATCGTCATAATAACCATCAGCATCACCATCATCATGTCATCATACTCTTCATCGTAAGCATTTCCATCCTCATCATCGTTAGCATCATGAGTACCAGTATCATCAGCAACAGCACCATCACACTCAGCATCACTATCATCATCATCATCCTCATCATCATCATCATCATCATCATCATCATCATCATCATCATCATCATCGTCATCATGATCACCAGCATCACCATCTCAATCATCAGCATCATCAATAGCAGCGTCATCATCATCATCATCATCGGCATCATCGTCCGCGCTTCGTGGCCCCATATGGAGCTCCACCTAAGGCCCCAGTGGCGGTGCCCACATGCGTCTCCACTACCCAGCACAGCGCTTCGTGGCCCCATATGCAACTCCACCGAAGGCCCCAGTAGAACCGTTCGCCTGCGTCTCCCCCACCCAGCAACGCACTTCGTGGCCCCATAGGGAGCTCCACCGAACGTTCCAGTGGAACTGTCTACATGCGTATCCCCCACCCAGTGGCGCTTCGTGGCCCCAGTGGGAGCTCTACCGAAGGCACCAGTGGCGGTGCCCACATGCGCCTCCACCCAGCACGGTGGTTCGTGGTCCCTTAAGGAGGTCCGCCTAAGGCGCCACTGGCGGTGTCCACTGGAGGCTTCAATGGCATCGTCCACATGCGCCTTCCCCATCCAGTTCGGCGCTTCGTGGTCCCATAGGGAGCTCCACCGAAGGCAGTGCCCACATGCGTGTCCTCCGCCCAGCACGGCGTTTCGTGGCCGCAGACGGAGCTCCACCGAAGGCCCCAGTGGAACCGTTCACGTGCGCCTCCCCCAACCAGCACGGCGTTCCCTGGCCCCATAGGGGGATCCACCTAAAGCCCGAATGGCGGTGCCCACATGCGTCTCTTCCACCCAGCACTGCGTTTCGTGGCCCAAGAGGGAGCTCAACCGAAGGCCCCAGCGGAACCGTTCACATGCGGCTCCCCCGCCCAGCACAGCGCTTCGTGCCTTCATAGGAAGCTCCACCGAATGTCCCCATGGACCCGTTCACATGCGTCTTCCTTCACAGTACATCGTTTCGTGGTCCCATAGGGAGCTCAACCGAAGGCCCCAGGAGCGGTATCCACATGCGTCCACCTACCCAGCACAGCGTTCCGCGGCCCCATAGGGAGGTCCACCTAAGGCTCCAGTGGCGGTGCCCACATGCGGTTACCCTTCCCAGCACAGCGTTTCGTGGCCCTATAGGGAGCTCCACCGAAGGTTCCAGGGGCGGTGTCCACATGCGTCTCCCCCACCCAGCACGGCGCCCCGTGGCCGCATAGGGAGATCTACCCAATGCCCCAGTGGCGATGTCCACATGCGTCTCCCCTTCCCAGTGCTGCGTTTCGTGGCCCCATTTGAGGCTCCACCTAAAGCCCCAGTGGTGGTGCCCACATGCGTTTCCTCCACCCAGCAGCGCTTCGTGGTCCCATAGGGGCTCTACCGAAGGCCCCAGTAGCGGTGCCCACATGCGCCTCCATCACTCAGCACGGCGTTTCGTGGCCCCATAGGGAGTTTCTCCTAAGGCCCCAGTGGCTGCACTCGCATGCGTCTCACCCGCCCAGTCTAGCGCTTCGTGGCCCCAAGGGGAGCTCCACAGGGCGCCCCAATGGACCCGTTCACATGCGTCTCCCCCCCAGTACAGCGCTTCGTGGCCCCATCTGGCGCTCCACTGGATCCACTGGA
This sequence comes from Prorocentrum cordatum, assembly GCA_963575745.1. NCBI lineage: Eukaryota > Dinophyceae > Prorocentrales > Prorocentraceae > Prorocentrum > Prorocentrum cordatum. The sequence continues at coordinate 544,109 of CAUYUJ010002036.1, forward strand.
GGCTTCAATGGCGTCGTCCACATAAGTCTCCACCCGCCCAGTGCAGCGTTCCGTGGCCCCAGAGGGAGGTCCACCGAAGGCGCCAGCGGCGGTGTCCACATGCGTCTCACCCACCCAGCACGGCGTCTCGTGGCCCCATAGGGAGCTCCACCAAAGGCCCCAGTGGAACCGTTCACGTGCGTCTTCTCCACCCAGCACGGCGCATCGTTGCCTCATAGGGAGCTCCACCGAAGGCCCCAATTGACCCGATCACATGCGTCTTCCCCACAGAGTACAGCGTTTCGTGGCCCTTCGGGAGCTCCACCGAAGGCCCCAGTCGCAAAGTTCGCATGAGTCTCCTCCGCCCAGTACAGCGTTGCGTGGCCATTGGGAACTCCGCCGAAGACGATGCCCACAACTGCGGTATTCACAATTGCACATGTATGCGTCCTTCGCCAGGCGAGTTTTGAATGACTCGATGGGGGCCTGGGAAGATACTCACTTTGGGGGGGTCCGTGGAATTCCTGGAGCCGCTCATGCAGGGCGCTCCCCTGGTCCTCGGCGGATCGGAGGGTCGAGCCCCCCCCCCCCCCCCCAGCGGAGGCCAGCGGAGGCTCGGGGGAAACAAATCGTGCTCCTCCGACGTTGCCTTTTGTCGTGGCCGTCGGCACTTGGGGCTTCGACCACTCCCCCCTTGGGGCAGAAGTGCAGCCCTCGCCGATCTGATGCTGCCCTGTTGATCGCGGCGTCGCGACGCCCCCTACTTGGCGTCGACGCTCTCCCCGGAGCAAGAGCTAGGGCCCTGGAGCAGCGTCGGGGCTCAAGAGGCGGGGGGTCAGGTGCAAACGGGGGTCAGGCAGAGCATCGGATTCTGCAGGAGCCTGCAGAACCAGGGGTGCACTGACCGGGCTGGGGCGCAGGATCCTGCAGGATCTTGCAGGATCTTGCATGGCATGGCTGACCCGGGTCTGGATTGACCCGAATCAGTAGGTCCTTGACATCGAAAAACGGGCGTCACGATGCTCATGTCTGGGCCTCCCAGATTGGGTCGGAGCAAACGGGGTCGGGAGATCGCGCCGCAATGCCGATGCCTCGGCGATGCTGCTCGATGCCCTTCATGTCGACGTCACCGAAGCATCGACGATGCGTCAACGATGCGTCAGCGATGCGGCGCGATCTTCCGACCCCTCTAAGCGAGCCCTTTTTCCAGAGGCGTTTCCGACTGCGTCGGCTTGGGGTAATCCACGGGTAATCCTCCTTGTCCTCCTCTTTCTTTTCCTCCTCCTCCTCCTCCTCCTCCTCCTCCTCCTCCTCATCATCATCATCATCATCAACATCATCATCATCCTCATCCTTTTCTTCCTTTCCCTCCTCCTCCTTTTCCTCTTCCTTTTCCTCCTCCTCCTCCTCCTTCTCATCCCATGTCGGCGGCGCCAAAAAAAGGGTCCGACGGCGCCGACCTTCGCGCGCAGGCTGCCCGGGCAAGAGGCCGCGCGTCCGCGCCTGGGGGGCTCCCAATGTCGCGTGCCGCGCGGGCGGCCCGCGCACGCCGCGGCGCACGGTCGCTGTGCCGTCTCGCGCAGAACTCAGTATCGTCTAGCCGACACCCCATCCCGATCCCCATCCCCATCCCCTCCTCCTCCTCCTCCTCCTCCTCCTCCTCCTCCTCCTCCTCTGGGCGCGGGTCGCAAACACACACCCTTTGCAAACCACGCCCTTCGGAGTCGCCGAGCCAGTGCCGCCCGCCCTGTGTACCCCATCCCCCGAGCCCCACCGTCTCACCACCTCAGTTGGGGATATGCCCCTCGCAACCCGAAGGGAGCAGCCTACATCCCCATCTAGGGGGGCGAATCGGCCAGCGGGGTCCAGGCCACACTGGTGGGGAGAGGGATCGGTTAGACGATGCTCAAAACTCCTCTTTCTTCTCGTCGCTCCCTTGGGAGGCCTCTGCTGTGGGCGCCGCCCGGACCCTTAGGCATTCATGCACACCTACATACCTGGAGCAATTCATACAAAAGCATGTGCAATCACGAGCTGCAGTGGCAACGATGCTCGGCTCAAGTGTGATAGCAAAGTTCTGAAGTGTGATAAAGCAAACTTGAGTTTGTTCATGTAATCGCTTCGCTCATTCCGCCGGCCCTGGAGCGCTCTTTGGGGCCTCTTGGGGCTCCTTGGCGGCGTCTTGGGGCCCCTGGGGCCTCTTGGGAGGCTCTTGGGGGCCTCTTGGGGCGGGAGGGGGAGGTAGTCGATTGCGGCTCCCCCCATCGGAGGCCACGATCCTCGTGAGGGGAGTCGAAAATTGGCCCTCCCCTGGGGCGTTCTGGGGGGATCGCCCGGGAGTGGCCCGGGATTGGACTGGGACCTGGCTGGGGTACTTTTCGTACGGGGCCCCCAGGGACCGCCCCGCGCGCGCGAACTAGAAATTTTGTTAATTGGTTACCAGAGATCTTAGCATGCGTCTGGCCCGTTGGGCCGGCGAATTGCACTTCGTTCTCGCGAGGAGGTCGGCCTGGGCGTCGATCTTCGATCGCCTTGGATGCGCGCGCAGTCTTTCATGCCAGGCCATGGCCTCACCCGCCTCGCCCTTAAACGGACCCGGGCGCATGCCCGCACGGGCGTCCCGTCTCGTCCCGTCCCCCCGATCCTCGATCGCCCTGGATAGCCCTCGATAGCCCGTGGCCAACCCCGCCGCCCCCCCCCCCCCTCCCCTCCCCTTTGTCACATCACGATTCGCGCTGGCACCGCCTGGGAACGAGCCTTGCCTGGGCATTCCCAGACGGCGCTGACGCGAATCTTGACGTGACCAGCTCTCTCCCCTCCTCCCTCCCCCCCCGGTCACGCCCGTTATCGCAAGGGGGATAAAGCATGTGTCCATTCCTCGGGGACTGCTTCCTACTCCTGGGCCTTCCAAGCCCCGACCTCCAACGCATTGGAGAGCTCAACTCAGCACGGAGGCTTTCCAGCGTTTTCGGCCTCCAGGGGGCCTGTGGAGCCGCTGCGCCTGCCGTGGCTGTGGGCGGCGAGGGCCAGGAGGAGGCGGAGGAGGTAGTGGATGATGAGGTCGTGGCGGAGAGGGATGGGGGGGGGGAGGAGTTACGGAGGAAAACGTAATGGAGGAGGCGGAGACGAGGTGAAGGCGGAGGAGGAGGAGTAGTAGTAGTAGGAGGAGGAGGAGGAAGAGGAGACCTCTCTGGAGGGGGTGACAGAGGAGGAGGAGGAGGAGGAGGAGGAGGAGGAGGAGGAGGAGGAGATGGAGGAGGAGGAGCGCCTCCCTCCCCCTCCGCCGTGAGCCACGCGGGCGCCCAGGAGCGCAGCGACCGGCGCCGCGGCAGCGGAGACCTGGGTGGACGCCAGAGCGGCGAAGACAGCAACGACCTGGAGCCGGGTGGGGGGGGGGGAGCAGGTCACCACCCACCAAACAACACCAACCCAACCCGAAGGCCTCAATTTGCCCTCCATTTCCAGTTGGGGGGGGGTCGGGGAACATTGAAAAAACACATATGGAACCCGTGCCCCCCCCCCAACCCGAAATTGGGGTCTTCGGGTTGGGTTGGGGAAGCCTGGTAGGTAGTCAGCAGGCAGGGAGGGGCAGGGGAGGGGAGGGCGGACGGAGGAATCCCAGCAGAGGAGAGTCGAGCTACGCGTAAGGACGGAAGGACGCAGGACGGACGGAGGGACGGAGGGAATCTCAGCGGAGGAGAGGAGGGAAGGACGGACAGAGGGACGGACGGATGGACGGACGGACGGACGGAGAAGAGTCGACTACACGTAAGAGTGACCTTTCGCGCCAGAGTGACCCTCGGTGCAGGCCCAACCGGTTCCCCCGCTCGCCGAACACGGAGCGGCAGCAGCGTCTTGCGCCTTCGTGTTTGGCCCCCCCGTGGCCCCCCCAAAAAAGCCGCGCACCAAAGGTCACTCTTACCCAGGGTCTCTCTTGCGCGTAGCCGAGAGAGGAGGGAAGGACGGACGGAGACATCTCGCTTGCGTGCAGCTCACGAGGGACAACGTTCCAGTAGCCCACGACTTGCACACGCCATCGCTGAAATTCTGAACGGGGCAGCGTTCCAGCAGCCCGCGCCCCAGCATTGGATCTCGACCGAGCGTGAGCAATCCAGCAGCCCACGGTGTTTGCTCCAGTATTGCATCTTTGCCGTGCGCGATCGCTCCAGCAGCCCGCGAAGCTCGCTCCAGCACTGCACCTTCACCGAGCGCGTTCGCGCGTTCGACTCAACGCCGAATTTGTAGAAGGCGCAAGCGTTCCAGCAACCCGCTGCGTGCGATCGAGGCTCGCATTGTTACCAAATGCGGACGTTCGAACCTCGGCGTCAACTAGCGCAGACGAGCTCGTAGTCCAATATCACATCAGGTACACCGATTACTGGCAAAAGGGCGCGCGGCGACGGGGCTTTGACAGCCGTGGCCGTCCTGACATCGTCGCGATCTCAATGGTATCCCAACGTGTATTGGAACTTCGTGGAAGTGTGGACGCTGCAGGCCTCTCGGCAACGTTATGCCACCGGCGACGACGCGTGGGCCTGAACAGCATGCATCCGAACCGCACGGCTCGGGGCGTCCCGCTTTGCAGGGACGCGCCCCCTGCCTTGCGGCAGGAGCCCGCCAGTTTCGGCAGCCTGCCATCGTGAATCGAACATCGCGCAGCCACGGGCAGGGAGAGAGGGGAGGAGGGGAGAGAACGTGAGGAGAGGAGAGGAGGGGAGAGAGGAGAGGAGAGGAGCTGAGAGGAGAGGAGAGGAGGGGAGAGAGGAGAGGAGAGGAGAGGACAGGAGAGGAGGGGAGAGAGGAGAGGGGAGAGAGGAGAGGAGAGGAGAGGAGAGGAGGGGAGAGAGGAGGGGAGAGAACGTGATGCCAGAGCCCGCCCCGAGACTCCGAGCAGGGCCTTCGCAGCGACGCCGAGGGCACCTGCCGAGCCAGGGCCGTGGCTGCGCCCGTGCGGGCGGTGCCCGAGGCCGGCGTGCACGCCCCCCGCTGGCCGAGCCAGGAGGCTGCGCACGCCGATCCCGGCCCCAGGCTTGGCCCGTCCAGGCTCGGTGAGGTGGTGGGTTGGCGTCCCCCGGCCCTCCCGCTCCCGGCGCCCTTCCCTCCTCCTCCTCCTCCTCCTCCTCCTCCTCCTCCTCCTCCTCCTCCTCCTCCTCCTCCTCCTCCCCCTCCCTCCTCCTCCTCCTCCTCCTCCTCCTCCTCCTCCTCCTCCTCCTCCTCCTCCTCCTCCTCCTCCTCCTCCTCCTCCTCCTCCTTCCCATCCCTGCCCTTCCCTGGCACCGCTTGGGTGTGTGCATGTTGGTTTCGGCGAGTGCCCTTCGGGAAGCATCCTTGATCATCGACGAGGAAACAAAACACGCTCGAAATCAAAAAGTGCACCAGCAGTGGCGGGCTCGTCGGGCTCCCCCCGATCGCCGAGCGCGATGCGATATATAAGTGACCCGCGCCCTTGGGCTTGGCTCCCTCGCACCCCCCACAGCTGCGCACCAAGGGTCACTCTTACCCAGGGTCACTCTTGCGCGTAGCCGAGAGAGGAGGGAAGGACGGACGGAGGAATCTCACTTACGTGCAGTTCACGAGGGACAACGTTCCAGTAGCCCACGACCTGCACACTCCATCGCTGAAATTCTGAAAGGGGCAGCGTTCCAGCAGCCCACGTCGTGCGCTCCAGCATTGGATCCTCCCTCGGGGGCCCCCACACGTCGCCGCGCCGCCGGCTCCGACGCGCGGCCGTGCGCCTTCGGGGGGGGGGCGCCGCGGGCGCCAGGGCAGAATTCGCCTGGGGCGTGGTGGCTCTGCCGCGGCCCTGCCGCGGCTCTGCCGCGTCGCCTCCTCGGGCGCGGGGCGCAGGGGGTGCCGTGGGCTCGCCGCGGCGTCGACGCCGTCCACCGGGGCGCGTCGAGGACAGACGGCGCGGCGGCACCTGGCGTGGTGGCCACACCGTGTGGTGAACCAGTGGGGACTCGGGGCCGCCGCGCAGTCTGGGGACTCGAGCGATTCTCCGAGGGCGTCTCGGCCGCCTGGGGCCTCCGGGCCCCCGAGGCTCGGCGGCGAGCCCGGGTTTGGCCTGCAGAGGGGGCGGGCCTCCCCAGCAGGCTCGGAAGGCCTCCGGCCTTCGGGGAGTTGTCTTCGGGCCTTCTCCGAGGACGGAGGCGGCCTCTCGGAAGGCCGGAGGCCCCGCGAGGAGCTCCGCCGCCTTCCTGGCAGGCCTGCCCCCTCTCGCTCCCCCCGCGGGCGCGCCGCCGGAGGACCGTGCGGCGACGGGCTGCGCGATGCGGTCTCCCGGGATTTCGAGGTCACCGCGCGGTCCGTCACCACACGGTCTCGGCACCCCCGCTCCGCTCCTCCGCAGCCGCGCTGGTTCCGAGCCGCTCCCTCGGCTCGGGAGGCCGGCGCCTCCGCGCACGGCGCGCCGCGGTGCGCCGCGGCGCGCGCGGCCCAGCCCTGGGCTCGACCTGGGCGGCGATCGGGCGATCTCGTGGGCCGTGCTCGTTTCGGCCTCATCTTTGAGCATCCACATGCGGTTCCCCCACCCAGCACAGCGCTTCGTGGCCCCATAGGGAGCTCCACCGAAGGGCGGTGTCCGCATGCGGTTCCCCCACCCATCACAGCGTTGCGTGGCCCCATAGGGAGCTCCACCGAAGGCCCCGGTGGCGGTGCCCGCTTGCGGCTCCCCCACCCAGCACAGCGATTCGTGGCCCCAAAGGGAGCTCCACCGAAGGCCTCTTTGTGGCGGTATCCGCTGGCGTCGTTGTCGTCGTCGTCGTCATCATCATAATCATAATCATCATCATCATCATCATCATCATCATCATCATCATCATCATCATCATCATCATCATCATCATCATCATCATCATCATTCATCATTATCATTATCATCATCATCATCATCACCACCATCATCATCACCATCATCATCAGCAGCATCAGCATCAGCATCAGCATCAGCATCAGCATCAGCATCATCATCATCAGCATCACCATCACCATCACCATCACCATCACCATCGTCAGCATCATCAGCAGCAGCATCATCATCGTCATCATCAGCATGAGAATCATCATCACCACCACCAGCATCATCAGCATCATCAGCATCAGCATCAGCAGCATCATCGTCATCATCATCAGCAGCAGCGTCGTGATCGGCATCACCATCACCATCACCATCGTCAGCATCAGCAACGTCATCATCATCACCAATCATCACCATCATCATCAGCATTAGCATCATCAACAGTATCATCATCAGCATCAGCATCATCAGCATGAGCATCTTCATCATCATCTTCAATATCACCATCATCATCATCATCATCATCACCAGCATCATCATCATCATCATGATCATCATTTTCACCATCATCATCATCACCACCATCATCATCATCGTCATCATCATCATTATTATCATCATCATCACCATCATCATCACCATCATCATCAGCAGCAGCATCATCATCAGCATCAGCATCAGCATCAGCATCAGCATCAGCATCAGCATCAGCATCATCATCATCATCATCATCATCATCATCATCATCATCATCATCATCATCATCATCATCATCATCATCATCATCATCCGCGCTTCGTGGCCCTATAAGGAGGTCGACCTAAGACCCCAGTGGCGGTGTCCACATGCGTCTCCCCCACCTATCACAGCGTTGCGTGGCCCCGCAGGGAGGTCCACCTAAGGTCCCAGTGGCGGTGCCCACATGCGTCTCCCCCACCCAGAAGGGCTCTTCGTGGCCCCATATGGAGGTCCACAGAAGGCCCCAGTGGCGGTATTCACATGCGCTTCCCCCGCCCAGTGCAGCGCCTCGTGGCCCCATGGGGAACTCCACCGAAGGCCCCAGTGGCTGTGCCCACATGCGTCTCCCCCGCCCAGCACTGCGGTTCGTGGACCCATCGCGAGGTCAGCTCCAGCGACGCTCCCAGCGGCGGTGTCCACATCCGTCTCCCCGACCCGGCACGACGCTTCGTGGCCCCGCAGGGGTTTCCACCTAAGGCCCCAGCGGCATTGTCCAAATGCGTTTTCCCCCACCCATCACGGCGTTTCGTGGCCCCAGAGGGAGCCCCATTGAACGCTCCAGTGGCGGTGTCCACTTGCGTCCCCCCTCGCCCAGCACAGCTTTCCGAGGCCCCATACGGATCTTCGCCGAAGGCCCCGGTGGCGGGGCCCACATGCGTCTCCCCCACCCAGCACAGCGCTTCGTGGCCCCAGTGGGAGCTCCGCAGAAGGCCCCAGTGGCGGTATTTACATGCGCTTCCCCCGCCCAGTGCAGCGCCTCGTGGCCCCATGAGGAGCTCCACCGGAGGCCCCAGTGGCGGTGCTCACATGCGTGTCCCCCGCCCAGCACGGCGCTTCGTTGCCCCATCGGGAGCTCCTTTTCAGGCTTCAGTGGTGGTATTCACATGCGTCTTCCCCACCCAGCACAGCGCTTGGTGGCCCCACAGAGAGAGCTCCACCGAAGGCCTCAGTGGCGGTGTACACGTGCGTCTCCCCCACTCAGCAAGGCTTTTCGTGGCCCATACGGAGCTCCACCGAAGGACCCAGTGGCGGTGTCCACATGCCCAGTAGTCCCATAGCGAGCTCCACCGACGGCCCCAGTGGCGATGCAAACATGCGTGTCCCCAGCCCAGCACAGCGTTTCGTGGCCCCGTAGAGAGCTCCCCCCGAGGCCCCAGTGTCTGCACTTGCATGCGTCTCCCCCGCCCAGTACAACGCTTCGTGGCCCCATAGGGAGCTCCACTGGAGGCTGCAATTGCATCGTCCACATGCGCCCACCCCACCCAGTACAGCACTTCGTGGTCCCATAGTGAGCTCCACCGAAGGCCCCGGTACGTGGCTGGCACAGTCCACATGCGTTTCCCCCACCAAGCACAGGGTGGCGTGACCCGGATTTCCACCGAAGGCCCCAGTGGAACCGTCCACATACGTTTCCCCCGCCCAGCACGGCGCTTCGTAGCCCCGTAGGGAGCTCCACCCGAGGTCCCATTGGACCCGTTCACACGCGTTTCACTCACCTTGTACAGCGCTTCGTGGCTCCATTGTGAGCTTCACCGAAAGCCCCAGAAGCAAAGTCCACACGCGTTGCCCCCACCCAGCACAAAGTTCCGTGATTCCACAAGGATCTCCACCGGAGGCCCCACTGGAACCGTTCACATGCGTAACCCCCACCAAGCATGCCCTTCCTTCGTGGCCCCGTAGCGAGGCCCACCTAAGCCCCCAGTGGCGGTGTCCACTTGCGTCCCCCCCACACCAGCACGGCGTTTCGTGGCCCAGTGGGAGCTCCACCGAAGGCCCCAATGGCAAAGCTCGCATGCGTCTCCCCCGCCCAGTGCAGCGTCTCTTGGCCCCGTGGGGAGCTCCACCGAAGACGATACCCACAACTGCGGTACTCACAACTGCATCTCGTTGGGTCCTTGGCCAGGCCAGTTTTTGAGATGCTGCATTTTTCGCTACGTCGTATATCTCAGGGAAGGGACAACGATCAGAGCCCCGAATCATCAGGGGTAACTCGGGTCAGGGTTAACTCGGGTTCCTTTTTCGGGAATCCGAACCCGACTTACCCCGGACCCGAGTTACCCCGGATAATTCGGGCGTCCAGAGCCCCACATCATCAGGGGTAACCCGGGTCAGGGCTAACTCGGGTTTCTTTCTCGGGAATCCAGACCCGAGTTACCCCAGACCCGAGTCACCCCGGATAACTCGGGCGCCCAAAACGAGACCCCCGACGTCATGATTTTTTCATTACGTCGACCCCTGGAGCTCTCGACCCCTTCCCCGGGACCGGTTTTTCATCCTGAGTCGTTTTTTGACGGTCCCGAGACCCGGTGAGGACCTCCAGAGGGCGAAAATAGCGAAAAACCTCCCGTCGTGTTTTTTTCACGACGCGAGGGGGTCTGGGAAGGCAGCACGAAGATGGCACCGACACGGTCCAGGTCGATCCCTGTCCGAGCCCGAGGCCATGGCCGGCAGGCGCCCAGGGGCCCCGAGGCCGAGGGCCCCGGGGAGCGCCCGCCGCCCAGCGCTCTGCCTCGCGCTGGCCCTGGCCCTGGGCGCGGGCGTGAGCCTCCAGGGCGCCCCGTGGCGGCGCAGGCAGCCCTTCGGTCACTCCTGCGGGCCCTGCCCCTGCGGGTCCGATGGGCGACGACGACGGACGACGACGACGACGACGACGACGACGACGACGACGACGACGACGACGACGACGACGGACGACGACGACGACGACGACGACGACGACGACGACGAGGACGAGGACGAGGACGAGGACGACGATGGGGACGGCAACGACAACAGCGACGACGACGACGACGACGACGGCGACGACGGCGACGGCGGCGACGGCGACGGCGGCGGTGGCGGCGGTGACGACGACAATGGACCTAGACCCCGTGACGTGGTCCACGGCGTCGGCCTCCAGCCTCGTTCACCCCCACAGGGGGGTTGCCTCGTTGCAACAGCGGTCGGGAGACAAGAGTTCGACGCCCCGGGCCTTTGGCCCATTCAGTGCTTGAAAGGAACGGGTCCTAGTGGATGTTGGAAGAGTTAGCGAATACACGACGCCGGTTTCGGTGGGCGGCTGGGTTCTTGGCTCAGGGTTCCCAGGTTCCCGCTCTCTGGGTCCGGACCGATTTCGTTGGGAGCCCAGGTTCTGGGGTTCTTTGTTCCTGGTCCGGACGTTCCAGCGTCGTAAGCTTCCCAGCTCTTCGAGCTCTTGCCTGCGGCCAAGAACCCAGGTCGTCGCGACCACGGCCAGACAGGTATAATGCGTAGCACCCCGCACATGCGGATAAGAGTGAGGGGGCGGTGGGGACGTCGTCAGTTTGCGAGACTCTGGAGAAGCCCGCCGCAGGCGCCGACTTTTTCCTCAAACCACTGTGGATCGGTCTCGCGGGTGGGTCGCGGGTCACGCGACGCTTCTCGGACATCCACGGATTGGGGTTCCTTCGGGCGAAGAGAACTATGCACATGCACCGATCCTGGCAAGGCCCATCCTTGACCCAGGATCGGTGCATGTGCCTTCCTGGCCAAGGTAGGAGGGCGTATGCACCGATCCTGGGCTCAGGATGGGCCTGGCCAGAATCGGCGTAATTATGTTTATAGTTCTTTTTCCTCTAGTTCCTCTCTGCTGCAACGCTTTCCCTCAGAAACCTGGCCTGCGGGGGGCAGCGTTCACGCGTGGCCGCCCAGGCAGCCCCGCGGCGGCGCGGCCTCGCCGCAGCTCTTCGCCTCGCCCGGCAGAGGCGCCGCCGCGGTGGCGCGCCGGGGCTCCTGGCCCAGCCCGAGGGAGGAAAGGCAGCGCGAGCAGGGGCTTCTCGGAGGTCCGCGCGGAGCTCTGGGGGGTCGACTCTGGGAGCCCCGGACAAGCGTGATAAAGCAGCACGTGTCGTAAACAACACGTGTGATAAACGGCAAGTGTGATTCCAAAAGCAAGTCCCGTTTTTGTTGTATCACACTTGTTTTTATCACACGTGCCTTTTTATCACACTTGTTTTTTAAACACACTTGTCCGGCGCCTCCGGCGCCGCCCCTGGCGCGCAGCGCGCCAAGGAGGGGGGCGCCCACTGCCGACCCAAGAGATCCGACCGGACCTCCGAAAGTTTCGGTTTGCGCCGTTTTTTCTTCTTCCACCAGCGGCGGCCCCGGCAGGAGCGCCCGACAGCGCCCGCGGGGCCCGCGGGCGAGGAGGCGAGCTCTGGACGGCTCGCAGCAGATAGAGGTCCTGTACGACGGGCTGTGCCGGGTCTGCCTCACGAACAAGGCCGTCCTGGAGTCCAGTGACGACAGGGGGGTCCTCCGGTGCAGCGGGCTGGCGCCGTGGCCGCCGGCCATCCTGAGAGTTGTTCAATGTGACGGTCCTTGTCTGGGCTTCTCTCGGGGAGGGCTTCTCTGGGGCCTCTCTTGTGCCTGGCCTCCTGGGGCCTCTAGGGTTTCTATTGGAGCCTATTCGGCCGCCTTGCTGCCTCGCTTGGGCCCCATCTGGCCGTGTATGGGCCGTCAATGCTCGGCCTCAGTTTGGGCGCTTCCAGTCTACTTTGTTGGGCCATCTAGGGGGCCTCCTGGAGACATCTTGGGTCGTCTAGAGGGCCTCATGTGGCTCTCATGGACGGTCTTGGGGCCCATGACCTCGAGCGTTTTCCCGAAGCAACCTTACGTCCAAAAGCATGCCCTTGGGACTGCCCCCCTGGCCAAAAACGACCGCTGCCTTCTCTTCGGACTTCTTGAGATCTCTTGAGGCCTCTCGTGTCTGGTTGTGTGTTGGGGGTCTCCTGGCCGTTGATGGATTGTCTCGATGGCAGCTCGGGCCGTCCTGACGGGCCTCCTGGATCGCCCGTTCGCAATCGCTGGGCTACGTCGGGGGAACACTTGCCCTGAGATCCTCCCCTGATGTCCCCACCGCTAACGAGCCCGTCACTTCCGCCTCACAGGAGCAGTTCGGGGGTCCCCGTGGAGGAGACGCGCGGGAGCAACACCAATCTCACAGCCTCGGGGCTTTACGTTCAAGCCACAAGCTTCGGGCTGGGGTTTGAGGCTTACGGCTTTGGGCACAAGGCTTGGGGCCCCAGAGGGGCCAGCGAATTCGTGAACATAGCCGATGACGACTACGAGGCCGACGAGCACTCCGGCGTGGAGTACGAGGACGCCATGAACGAGCTCCACGTCATCCTGCCGGACGGCGCCGTCGTGCGCGGCACCGATGCTGTTTTCAAGGCTTACGAGGCCGTTGGCCTGGACTGGGCCGTCGGCATCTTGGGCTCCCCCCTGCTGCGGGCCGTCACCGACGCAGTCTACAGGTTCCTGTCCGACAACCGGGAGGCAATCAGCCAGTGGCTCCCCGGCGGCGAGGAGCTTCGGGAGCGCATCCTCGGGCGATGCCAAGGGGTGCCACCACCCTTGGGGGCGGGCCGCCCCCTCCTCGAGGACGGCCCCCGGAGCGCAACAGGCACCCCCGGAGTCCTCTGCAGGCCTCCTCGAGGGCCAGTCCTCAGGAGGAGGTGCCGACCCCCAAGAGTGGTGCACGCTGCTCATTTCTGAGTATTCGAAAGTTCTTTGATGTTTTGGGGGACCAAGATCCTTTCACTTCTAATTGTTCTATCCTGTGCCTCTTCCTGGCCACTAGGGGGCCAGGAACAACTAGAAACGAGCACAATTAGTTAGAAATGAGCATGATTAGAAATGAACGACGTGTACCCCCCGTGGCATTGCCTGAGCATCCGCAGTGCGCGATTCCTCCAGAAGGGAGTGGCAGAGGGCGAGGCCGGAAAAGAAAAAGCCGCTGGAACATGAGCTTGCGGAGGACCGCGCAGATTCTTTGGATCAGCGCCGGGGCTACCTGGGTGGCGCTTCCAGCGCCCCCCCCCCTGGCGCGCTCCGCGCTCCAGTGAGGGGGGCCAGCGCCGATCCAAGGAATCGGCGCGGGCCTCCAAAAGTTTCTGCCTGTTCTCTTCTTCCCCCGCGAGGGCTGCAACGACGAGGCTGGGGACGACGAGGAGGACGACGACTGCGTCGTCACGGAGGACAAGCTGTGAGCGGCCGTCGGCCAGCGGTTTGCGCCCGAGGATCTGGGGCGGAGGAGGCTTGTAAGGCTCCGGGTTGCGCACAGGCGCCCCCCCGAGGTACAGTCGGGGCCCTGACGAAGGAACCCTTTTTTGTTGGGGAGGGGCTCCGTGTTTCTTAGTTGCTCTACAGTGCTCCTTGGGTTTTCGGGAGGTTTTCCATGGAAAATCGGAGTTTACTATGTATTCGGCAACACCCAAACATACTTATACTACATGTGCGTCGCCCCCCAGGGGCGACGCGCGCACCGAGCAATCTTATAGTATATGCGTCGTGGCGGGCGCTTCCTGGCCACACCGCTCGGGAAACGATATACTACAAGATGGGTATACTATATATTCGGGTCGGACGCGCGCCTCCAAGGAGGACATACAGTACTATTATGTCCATGTGCGTCCCATATATGGGAAAAGGGGCCCCGTTCCTTATTCGGGGTTCCTTAGGTCAACGCCCCGACTGTAGCCCCGGGGGGATCTCAACGCCGCCGCCGGGGCGCGGAGCGCCCCAGGGACGCGCCGCCGGGGGCGGCGCCCGGGTTTTTTTGCAAGACCGCCCCGGGCGACTCGGAGGGGGCCTGCGCAGGCCGGCCAGGGCTGCCTGGGGGGCCTGCCTTCAGGAGTCTGCACGCCCGACATGGGTACCGAAAGAATGGGTAAGATGCCCAACAGCAGTTCCTGTTCATTTTGAACAGGACTCGCTGTCCGCGCCGCCGCGGCCTGTGCCCATTCGAGACTGAAGGCCGCCTGCCAAACAGCGGCCGCTGTTGGTTCGGGACAGCATTTGTTGTTGGGCATGTTGCCCATTCTTTCGGTACCCATTTCGGGTGTCCAAATGGGGGGCCTGCCTTCAGGAGGGAAAGGAACACACAGACACAATTGAATCGTCGATTCCCAGGAAAAGATGGGAGACTATGGGGGGTGAGGGGAAAGACAGAAACCCAGAACATATGAGAAGCCATGGGGGATCCTTGCATTTGTGTGTCTTTATTTGTGTGCCCCAGGGCCCCTTCATGTCTGCGCGCAACCCGAAGCCTGATCAGGAAGACGGTCATCGGGTCGGGCGGATGGGGTTGGGAGAGATGGGGATATCATTACCCGCAGGCGGTCGAAGGCATTGTGCACTGCATCCGAATGCAGTATTTCTCATACCCTTCAGCCTTAGGGGAACGACGAATGACATAAACATAAAAACTCTGAGGTCCGCGCGAATTTCTTGGATCCGCGCTGGACCCCCCTGGCGGCGCCTCCGGCGCCGCCGCTGGCGCGCTCCGCGCGCCAGGGAGGGGGGACCAGCGCGGATCCAAGAAATCCGCACGGACCTCCGAGTTGTGATGTTTGTGTCATTCGTCGTTCCCCTACTCATTCTCCATGCATGCATGTTTTGCGCTTCCCGTAGCCGCCGAGGCTCGGAACTAGTAGGGACACTTCTCCCATGAACCAGAGCCCAGCATTGTTGCAAACATCGCGCGCCCACAACTTGAGAGCCCCCTCGGCTTCATCGTCCCTCCCAGCACGAGAGCTGCTCTCCTCACGCGAGTGCCTCCCCGCGGCGGCGCGGGGGGGTGGCGCCCGGCCCGGAGCGGCCGCGCTCCGCCCCGCCGCGGGGCGCGGCGGCGCCAGCGGGGCAGGCCCTCAGAGGGCCTTCGGGGGTGCCGCCTTCGCGGCTCCTTTCGATGTCTCCGATTTGGTTCGATTCGATCTCGGCGGCTTCCGATTCCGAGTCGGTTCGACTTTGGATTCCGATTCGGGCTCCAGTTTCTCGATGGAGGCCTACTGGGCTGCCGACTTCCGCCGAGTCGACTTTTCGCGACTCGGCTGCCGATCTCCGCCGATCCCACTGCAAGTTACCTTGGAGCGTGAATCCTGAGCAATTTCCGATGGATCGTTGCCTTGGGAGCACGAATCCATTATGATTTTCGATGAGCCGTGGCCTTGAGAGCGCGACTCCCGCGTAATTTACGAGGGATCGCGGCCCTGGGAGCGCGGACGCCGCGTGATTTACGGTGGATCGTTGTCTTGGGAGCGCAGACGCAGCGTTCCTTGGGACGTCCCCTGGCACGTCCGCTGGCACGTTCCGTAGCGCGTCCCCCTGGCACGTTCTGTGGCGCGTCCCGTGGCGCGTCCCCCTGGCACATCGCGCGGCGAGGTTCTTGGCACGTCCCCTGGCACGGGCACTGGCACGTTCCGTGGAGCGTCCCCTGGCATGTCATCGTGCGGCGCGGCACAGCGCAGAGAAGCATAACACAGCCCTTGGCAGAGTAGCATCACCATTGGTACCTGGAACGTTCCCTGGCGCCTCCCCAGGGCACGTCGCGCGGCGCGTCCCCTGGCGCGTCCACTGGCACGTCCCCTGGCACGTCCGCTGGCACGTTCCGTAGCGCGTCCTCGTTGCACGTTCTGTGGCGCGTCCTGTGGCGCGTCCCCCTGGCACATCGCGCGGTGCGTTGGCACGTCACCTGGCACGTCCACTGGCACGTTCCGTGGAGCGTCGCTTGGCACGCCACTGTGCGGCATGGCACAGCGCGGAGCAGTACACCACAGCCCCTGGCACGGCGTCAGCATCATTGATAGTTTCAGCATTGCCACTGCCCATCGCCCAATTGAGGTGCGTGGAAACGTTCCCATTCCTCGCAGTTCGAAATCCCTTTCTGGGTTCGTGGGTCGATCGTGTTTTACGTCGGTCGGATTTCAGGGAAGTCCCTCTCAGATAGGGGGTGCCTCCTGGGGGAGGTGGTCTGCCTCCTGGGGGAGGTGGCGATTCCCGTTTGTTGTGACCCCCCGTGGCATAACTTGGAGCCCACCCCCTCATCCGCATCTGTCACCCTCCCTCGGCAGTTCTCTTCGCACAGAGAAGCACCCGCTGGCACGGGACTCCCCGACGGAAGTACGTAAGTCCTCCTCTTCCTATTTCCGCAAACGCAAGTCATCCGTATTCGCCCTCCGCCCGCCTCATGATTCCCTCCTCCGCCTTCTTCGTTCCTCTTCCGTCTCCTGGTGTCCCCCTCCTCCCCCATCCCCCTCTCCATCCGTCTTCTCCTCCGCCCTTCCCCATCTCCTCCTGGCACCCCCTCTGTATTCACCTGGCTTACCCTCTATTCTCCTTTCTAAAAAGAGAACAGACTCTACCCCCCCGGACTTAACGCTTCCCCTTGGGATTGTATAATTTCATATATATATATATGTGTATATATATATATATATATATATATATATATATATATATTCTGCACACTCGTGAAATCATACCATCCCAGGCAGGCCGGTTTCCCCCCCCTGAGGTTCCCTGGTAAAAAAACACTATGCGGTGACATGTTTGTTCTAACATAGCACTTTTTCACGAATCCCTTGTAAAAAATGGGACGAAGTGCACACGCGCGAGTCGTCGCGCGCGCATGCCGAAATCCTTCAAAAACCATTGGTTCCGGAGAGATTTCAAAATTGAATTTCCAAAAAACATACAAAAACACATGGCTTCGCAACACTGATTTGCTAAAAAAGCTTGCGCGCGAGCTCTTGCGAAATCTTAAGAAAACCATGTTTTTTCCAAGATTTTCACAAAATGCTACCAAACGGGCTTCGCGCGCGCATGTCGAAATCTGTCGAACGCCCTTGCGCGTGTGCCGTCGCGAGAATCCTCTGCAAAAAATGGGACGAAGTGCAGACGCGCGCGTCGTCGCGGGCGTATGCCGAAATCCTTCAAAAACCTTCGGTTTCGGAAGGATTTCGAAATCGTGCGTCCAAAAAACATACAAAACACAAGGTTTCGCAACACGGGTTTTCAACAAAAGTGTGCGCGCGCGCTCTTGCGTCGTCGTCGTCGTCCTCCCTCCTCCCTCGTCGTCGTCGTCGTCGCCGTCGTCGTCTTCTGTCTGTCCTCGTCGTCGTCGTCGTCGTCGTCTTGGCGTCGTCGTCGCTTCCGTCGTCGTTGTCGCCGTGGTCGTCCTTCCTCCCTCGTTGTCTTCGTCGGCGTCTCGTCGTTGTCCCTCCTATTTCGTCGCCGTCGTCGTCGTCGTCGTCGTCGTCGTGGTCTTCACTCCTCCCTCGTCGTTATCCTCCTCCCTCGTCGTCGTCGTCCGTCGTCGGCGTCTCGTCGTCGTCCCTCCTATTTCGTCGCCGTCGTCGTCGTCTTCGTCGTCGTTGTCATCGTCGTCGTCTTCCCTCCTCCCTCGTCGTTGTCGTCGTCGGCGTCGCCGTCCTTCCTCCTTCTTCGTCGTTGGCGTCGTCGCCGTCTTCCCTCCTCCATCGTCGTTGTCGTCGTTGTCGCCGTCGTCGTTTTTTCTCCTCCCTCGTCGTCGTCTCCGTTGGCGACGTCGTCGTCGTCTTCGTCGTCGTCGTCGGCGTCGTTGTCGTCGTCGTCGTCGGTGTCGTCGTCGTCGTTGTCGTCGTCGAAAACGTCGGAGACGTCGTCGGTGTCGTCGCAGTCGGTGTCGGCGGCGCCGTCGTCGTCGATGTCGCTGTCGTCGTCGGCGTCGGTGTCGTGGCCAAGTGCCATGTGGTACCTACCGTCACGGTCTTGTCTGAAGAGGTCTTGCGACCAAGTTGCGGGTGGGAGGGTGGGATGTTTGCACGAGCAGTGGAGAGGACAGTTTCAAGACGGTCAATATTATGTTCCTCCTCTAGTATTCCTCCTCATCCTCCTCGCTGGTTCTTCCCAGTCCTTATCCCTCGCCAAGTCCCTCTCTTCCTGACATCCTCCTCATCATCATTGCTATCGTCATCCCTCATCCCTCCCGTCTCATGCCTCCCCCATCCTCCGTCCTTCTCCCGTCAACCTCCCGCCTCATGCTTCCCGCCCCCTCCCCCCCCCTCGTCCTTTCTCCCCCCTCCTCCACCTCCTCCCTCCACCTTCCTCCCTCCTTCCTTCCCCCCCCCGCCCCCTGGACTCCCGACCCTCCTCCACTCTGGCCCGCCGCCCCTGAGGAACTCGACGCCCTGCAGCCGTGCATTCGCAAGGCCAGCAACTGCAGCAACTACAGCACGCTCAGCCGGGATGGGAGGGGACTGCACTCGCGGATCGGGGACGGCCAATAGGAGGTGATGACAAGGGGGGTGCGGATCCCATTGCTGAGGCCACGGCACCTCCCAGATCTCGCGGTCCTCTCAGGAGGGGAAAAAACACACAGACATACTTAATCGCCGATCCCAAGGAACATATAGGAAACTATGGGAAGTGGGGGGAAGACGAAAACCGAGAAAATATGAGAAAAGATTGGGAATGTATTTGTGTGTGTTTATTTGTGTGTCCCAGGGCCCCTTCATCCTCGACTTTCAGCACGCCCCCGGGTCCCCCTCCCTCGTCCGCGCGCGTGCCTCGGGCCGTGCCTGGCGCTCCCCCTCTCGTGCGCCCCCCTCTGGGGACGCCCCCCCCGAGAGGAGGGAGGGGGGGGCCTGACCTGACGAACGAGCAGCACACGGCCCTGTCGTTTCCAGGGCACGCCGAACGGAGGTCTTGGTGAGGGCTGCGGACCCACGCCCGGAGGCCTCGCCGGAGCAGGCCCAGGCTTCCTTGGGGGATTGGCCCGCCCGTGGCCCAGGCCGTGCCCGCCCGCGGGGCCGGGCCCCCCCCCCCGCAGCAGGAGAGCTCGGCGGGGCCCGCGCTTCGGAGGTTGCCGAATTCGACGAGCGGACAACACGCACCCATACCCATAGGGGGGTCGTTGGGAGGAGGACTGGCTGTGGGTATGGGTGCGGGTTGTCGGACCCTGGGGAACGCTCCCGTTCGAGCGGGGACCCCCATCCGACAGCACGCACCCATAGCCCTCTCAGACCCCTCTATGGGTATGGGTGTGTGTTGTTGGTTCGTCATGACCTCCAGCGCACTGCTTCTGTCCAAAAAGCCTGCGGTGCGTCCACCGCTTCGGAACGTGGGGGGCAGATCTCGTGACCCCCGACGATGAGACATGGATCCATGTTGAACAAGCTATCCGAGGGGAGGCAGGGAGCCTTGGGTCGTGGAATGAACCATCACGTCGTCGGATTGGGCGAGGGGGGAGAGGGAGGGGAGGAGAGGAGAGGAGAGGAGAGGAGAGGAGAGGAGAAGCAGGCTTCAGGAGAACCCGGGGACGGAAAGAATGGGAATGACGGCCGACAGCCGGCCCTGTCCATCTTGAGCAGGGTTCGTTGCTTGCGTCACCGAGGACGCCGTCCGCTTGAAACGGGACGCACCTGCACCACGGCGCCCGCTGTCAGTTTGTGGCAGCGCGTGCTGTTGGGCATCGTCCACAGTCATTGCTGTCCCCGCTTCAGGCGCCGAGAGCAGTGGGGACGGAGCAGGGGGATTACGTAGGAGGAGGGGTAGGAGGAGGATGGGAAGGCTGAGAGAGAGAGAGAGAGCAGGGGGACGAGGTGGGAGGAATGAAGGGGGTGGAGAGGGAAAGGGGAAGATTGGCGGATGAGAAGATGAAGGGGGTGGACGGAGGATGTGGCGGAGGGGGATGACGATGAGGAGAGAGGGGGGCGAGGACCAGGAGGAGGAGGAGGAGGAGGAGGAGGAGGAGGAGCAGGAGGACGAGCAGGAGCAGGAGCAGGATAAGGAGGAGGAGGAGGAGGAGGAGGAGGAGGAGGGGACACAGAGGAGGCGAGAGGTGAGGGAGGAGGATGGAGGGAGGGCGAGGAGGAAGGACGGAGTAGGCCAGAGGAGCAATAGAGGAGGGAGGCTAGGGGGGTATGTGAGAGAGAGGCAGCGACATAATACAGGCAGGGAGAGAGACAGAAAGAGAGAGAGAGAGAGGGAGAGAGAGAGGGAGAGACGGAGACAGAGACAAAGACAGGGACAGAGACAGAGAGAGTGAGGGAGACAGCGCATGTGGGACAGTATGCACGACATATGTGTATATATGTACATCTAAGTCACAGATACGTGCATACCTAGAGAGTGTGTGTGCGTGTGTGCGAAAGAGAGAAAGAGAGAGCCACAAAAGGAGGGTGTGGCGACAGGGTTCTCGCGAGGGAGAGCAGGTGGGAGGATTGGCAGATGCATGTATATATATATATATAGAGAGGGAGAGAGAGAGAGAGAGAGAGAAAAAACAAGAGAGGGAGAGAGATAACGAAACAAGAGAGAGAGAGAGAGAGTGAACAGGAGGGTGGGGAGCAAGCGCGACGAGTGAGTGGGCGTCGGGATCAGCGCGACAGCATCTCGATGGTGGGTGACCTGATCAACGACTTCCAGCTGACGATGAAGAAGCTCATGGCTGAGAAGGCACTGCGGATTTTTCTGAGAGTTGTGGTGCGGGGGGGGGGGCGAGGCACGTGCCGACGGACCCCGCCCCGAACCCGCATGCAACGTCGACCCTCTAAGAGGATACCCGCACAGTGGCCACAGTCGGCTAGCAAGCGGGCGTCTCGGCCGTGGGTCGGGTGTGGCCGTCACCCGTCCCGCTGCATGATGTTTTGGATTTCTCCCGCAGGGAGTGTGGGCATTGTGGCCTCAGAGACCTGGCCTTGAAGGGCCGCGTTGACACAGGGATCAAGATCGGGACTATGCCCCCCCTGCCGTTGGCGGGAAGGCGAGCGCCCTCTACAGCCTGCCGCATAGAGACCAGGCTCTTTACGTTCGGTCCGCAGGGCTCCATGGGTGGAGCTGATGGTGAAGCACCCGCGTAGGTTCGGCTTCCCGACGGCCTGCGCCGCGTGGCGACTTTGCTGAGGAGACTCCCTTTGAGGCGTAATGCCACTAAGTCCTCCTTCGGCGTGACAGGCCCTTCTGGGTAGCCGTCGTTGGAGTGGGCCCCGCTGACTGGGGGAGGCCTGATACTTGCGCCAACGCGCACAGGTGTCGGTCTGGCGCGCGACTGTCGAAACAAGAGGACGCCATGATGATGGTGGTGATGATGGTAATTACGGCCATGGGGATGCGTATGATGATGAGAAATGAGGTTGGTGATGATGGTGGTGATGATGTCGTCTGCTCCCCAAGTGGGGCGGTTAACGCTTCCGACACTTTGGACGCCGCGGCACGCGGCCGCCAAGCATACTCGGCAAATTGCCGAGCAAGCTCGAACACCGCCGACCCGCATAGGGCCAACCTGGCGTCCGAAACTGCCCCGGATGAATGCATGGAACGTATATCACGTCTAAAATATATGAGTACAACGCTTACGTTGACTACACGGCTGTACTTCGACATATCTGCATGCTACACACGTTACCAGGCGCACGTGATGGTTATGTTTAAATGTCGTACATGATTCGTTTAGGTCCATGTGTAGATGCACACTATACGTAAATTCACATGTACATGTATGCGTATATGCACGCGTACGTACGTATGTTTGTTTAACTATAAGCACAGTGGCCACCATGTGTTGAGTGTAGCTCTATTGTGTTAGTTACCAGCCTGGAACATCTCCATATCACTATGCTGGGCATCTCCTCATCACGATGCCAATCTTAGGGATTCCCTTTTTTTGAGGGCGCATCCCTAAGATCGTCATTGCCTTTTGGCGTGTCGATCTTGGGGAGAGGGATAAGTCCGAGGCTGGTAGATTTAGGGTCACGTCTCGTGTTGTCTGGCAGCGCGCATTTTCAGCCCAAGGTGTACCGGACATCGGCGACAGAATAATACCTACCTACTCGCCAGCGCTCAACTACCCTCTTGCCTTGGCATCGCTCGGACGTGTGCATTTTTCCTTCGGCGACGACCATCGAGGAACATCCTTGATCATTTCGTAAAAAACCACGCACGAAACCGAAAAAAGCACAGGGAATGGACGTCGGAGCGATGGCCAGTTGCTGATATTCCATATCCGAGCCCCCACCATCACGGTCGAGGCGATGCGCCCGACCAGATTCATAAAATCCTCAGCAGAACCGTAAGATGTAAGTCCTCTACAGACTGTTATGTTAATAAACCACAAAAAGTGTAGTGGAAGGTGTCAGGAAAGTGTTTCGTGTGAAGTGCGTGAAAGTGTGAGAAAAAGTGTCGAATGTTGTGTGCCTGCACAGTCTGTGGAGGGCTCAGCGAGTTTCGGCAGAAGAGCTGTGGATTTAGGGATCGCCCTTGCTAGCCGATGTGAAAAGGCTCGATGTCTCTGCATGGGAGCCTGGGGCGGCGACGCTGGAATCAGCTTTTCCTGCATTTGGACCGCGTAGGGACCGCATTTGGCCCATCCTCCTGGTCCTCCTCTCCCCTCCTGTTCCCCCTCCTCCTCCTCCTCGTTCTTCTAGTTTCCGCGAATCCAATCCAAATCTGGTCCAAATCTGGTCCAAATGTGTTCCGAATCTGGCCCAAATCAGGCCCAAATCGGACAGCGCCTGGGGCCACGCAGGCTCCCATGGAACGGACACCAAAAGAAGGAAATGATGCCTGCTAACGGCCGGCCATTTTGCCTCCTTGAGTCGAGGAGCTTCGGCGGCCAGAGCTCCGTAGAGCACCGGCACGTTCCCGATGAATTCTTTTAGTTCTTCGAGCTCGCTCGATGACACCATAGCAGTTGATCAAATGCGAAGGCACAGAGTACGCATGTTGCAAAAATGCGCATACGCAGCGTCTCCGCCAGCCTCGTATTCGTTAGGAAGATGCGCGATCATTGGCAACAGTGTGCGGTGGTGAGCAGCCTTGGACTTTGCCGTCATGAAAGGGTAGTTTACAGTCGATGCCTTCTCAGCGCAGAAATACTTCAATCCAAAACGTTCGCGGCTTTAGGAGAAAACAACAAGGCTGGCGTGCAACCCGTCACCCCCCCTCCCCATGGACGGTGGCGCGTTCAGTGCGTGTATGGTTGTAGTTCGGCTGTGGCCTTGCAGTTTGGCATATTCTAAACACGTTGTACAGTGTATTCATGTTGTTGGCGAACGTATTGATTAGTAATGCCAAGGTCGCCATGTAGTTTCTTGGTACGCATTCACACAGCTGCATGCCCGCTTCGGAGCCTCATCGATCTGCTCGAATATGATTTCGAACAGTGTGTTCCCTATCACATGGGATTCGGCGGAACTCCTTATGGGGCCACGAAACGTTTGAGGGGTGTGCGGAAATATGTGGCGCGGACGCAATGAGGCACCGCCACTGGGGGCTTCTGTGGAGCTCCCTGTGTGGCCACGAAACGCATGGGGTGTGCCGAAATGGGTGGCGCGGACGCATGTGAACACCGCCACAAGGGCCTTCGGTGGATTCCCTATGGGGCCACGACACGGGTGAGGGGTGTGCCGAAATTTGTAGCGCGAGCGCATGTGGGTACCGCCATGCGGGGGGGGAGGAGGAAGGAGGGAACGCGGGTTGCTGTCTCTTCAAAACACGGACCCAACACCACAGGATGGTTGGGCAAAATTTCGGACGGCCACAATACGGGCCTCGAGAGACCAGCGATTCTCTGGGGCTTCGACGAAGGCCAATCCCCAGAAGCGACGAGGTACGCCTGCGAATTTGGGTTCATAGCCCCCACGGATGCTCCAATACTTTGGGCCTGGATGGACATAACGACATATCAGCTATGTTCGAGATTCACGGAGCTGGATCTGTGTGGTACAGTGGGGCCAGCTTTCCAAGCGCATGTATCAATTGAAAGAGAGGAGCATCTGTGGGAACAGAACATGAGGAGGACGAATAATGTCGACGGCAAGTGTAATTAGTCTGCGATCTGCGATGGTTTCCGTCCTCTCGCCTGGTACTTGCCTTGCGTAGTCCTCCGTGCGCCGGTATTGCATGCAAGGGATGTGCCGCAAAGGTGCTGGATGAAGACAGGGCAGGTTAAGGAGGACGCGGTGAAGAGGCAGGCGAATAATGATGTTTCGCAGTGGTTACGCGGAGGAATCAGAGCAAGGTAAATCTTGCAGAGGGTGTGCCAGAATCGGTATAAACATAATCCATGCTGTTTCTTGTCAGGGCGAGTCATCGTTGACGTCGTGGTTTCGCCACTTCGACACGAATGGTGATGGGCTTAGTGGGAGCAGTGGCACTAGAGCAGGTCGTCAGGGACATCAAATTGATGAGCGATGTGGTTATTTGAGATTGTCCGTCCTGCTCTGAGTTTGCCTCTCGAGCGTATGCAACCCTAATCGTCCCGCGTGTTGGGTGCCGTGGCGTCCTTGTCTCCATGCGTCCGAGGTGTGGCGATTCGCGATTCGCCACTCGATGTTTTCGCCGCACGGCTCGAGGATTCGAGGCTATTTTGCACACGCACGTTGAAAGCAAACATCGTCTACCACTGAACGCATTCGATTGCCACGGGTCGTTAGAGAGCGGCTGCTGCACACGAATTTCGAGCGTTCTCCAGCCGCCCAGATGTGTGTGCGTGCTTCTGTTTATCACCAACCAACGGGATGGGATCAGTGCTTTAACATGAGCCTGCTGCTCGCACCAGGAAGCTGTATACACATGACCCGGCTGGGATTCTTCTAGAAAGCCAGGCACGCCAGGTTGCTCAATTGATGTCCAGCGTGTGGGTTGCGGATGTGTCACACGTGAACATAACCATGTGAATCGTTCCAGTTTCCCGGTCTGGGTCACGAGAGTATTGCAACATGCCGAGTAGAGGTATCTCCGGGCACAAGGCAAAGGGCAGGTGAACACAAGAAGTTCCAAAATGATGATTCCCGCAACTGGCGCAGGAGGTATCCAGTAGCCTTGGAATCGAGATAGATACCGTGGAATGTTGCCAGCTGTGCTTGGAGACTCGGCACATACGATTGTGCGCGCAGCCAAGAGTCTCTATGTATATCTATATGGTCATATGTTTAAAAGGTCATCTCACGACTGATAGCTCTCCACCGAGAGGAGAGATAGAGAGAGAGATATAGAGGGAGGGAGGGAAGGAGGAGAAAGAGACGGACAGAGAAAGAGAGAGAGAGAGAGAGAAAGAGCGAGAGAGAGAGATAATGATATATGGTGAGGAAGGGAGCAAGGTAAGGAGTGTAAGAGAGAAGGAAAACAGCAAATAGAGAGAGAGAGAACGCACAAAACAAATTAGATACATACGTCAGTGTGCAGAGTAAACATTCACACAGATACAGAGAGAGAGAGAAAGACGCACAGAAACACTGGTTCATTTACACATAGACAGAGAGAGAGTCACACAAACATTGGTTCAGAAAGAGAGAGAGAGAGAGAGAGACAGAGAGCGAGAGTGATACAGAGCGAGTGGGTTCTGAGACTTTTACTTGCGCAGCCTGCTGCCAGGAAACGGGAAGATAGACTACGAGGAGTTTTATTCTGGCTTGCAGCGCCTGAACTATCCAGCGGGCTGGCGCCATGGTAATTCGCAATCCGACGGTGCACGACCACCTTCAGGAATTGCTCAAGCAATGAATCACGTGACAGACTTTGTGAAGTGTGCAGGTTGGGCCGACTGCTGAACCAGGCGTCAAGAGTCGTAGCTGCCTCCCTCCGAGCTGAGCTGCTCACGAAGCACTGTGCCAGGACGAGCATGAGAGGTGTGTTTCTAATATGTTGGAACATGCTCCGGCGGCCCCCAGAGCTCCCAGCCACTTGCCGTCACCTGTCCCCCACCCCCCCCGGTCCCATTCCTCCCCCCTCCTCCTCCTCATTCCACCTCTTTGCTCCTCCTTATCCGCGCCGTCCTCCTCTCCCTCCTCTGCGCCTCCCCTTTGTCCCCTCGACCCTCTCCTCGTTCGGGACGAGGAGAGCAGTACATATATTGAGTAATCGTGGAGGAACCTCCTCCACGATTACTCAATATAGGTACTGGTCTCCTATCTCCCCCGGAGATTTCCGGGGAGCGGCCCGCCCCCCTCCGTGAACCCTTTGGAGTGAAGAATTGGGTTTCAAAAGCTGATCTTTCATTTTCTGTTCAGTCGGATTTCGTCTGTTCCTCCAACGGATGTTCCCGCTGCAACGTCAGCCTCACTGTACGATCGGCGCTCTGCTCCCGTCGCTCGGAATGGCGCCCTTGCCGCAGCGCGGGCCGCGTTTCTGGATCCGAGTCCCTCCTCGTTGTCGGCCCGCTCCTCTCCTCCTCTGCCTTCCCCTGGCACCCCTGCTCCTCCCGCTCCTTCCACTCCAGCTCTTGCTGCTGCTGTTCGTCATCATCCTCTTCCTTCCACCTCGCCGTTTTCCTCCTGCTCATCCTCCTGCTCATCCGCCACCTCCTCCTCTGTCCGCAGCTCCCCTTCGGCGATTCCGCATGACACAATGTTTGTTGTTGTTGGTTCCAACTCCGCTATGACACCCGTCGGCAGATTTTGAAAACAGCACTTCCATGGAAAGGGATGGGTTGGAGGGATGGGATGTCAGATGTGGCGCGAGTGCACCTAGCTTGTCCTCATCCTCTCTTCCCATCTATCCTCCTCCCTCCTCATCCCCCCTCGTCGCGCCTCATCATGCTCCCCCGTCCCCTCCTCATCCTTATCCCATTCACCCCTCCATCGTTGTCGCCCTCATCCTTCTCCTCGGTTCCCCCCCCTCTTCCGCTTGCTCCTTTTCCTCGCTTGCCTCCCCAAGTCGTCCCCATCACCATCATCATCAGCATCATCATCACATGATCCTCTTTCTCCCCAACCGGTGTTTGCACTAGGGGCGATTAGATTACTTCTTCAATTGAGCAATCGGGCCGGGTTCCCAGAACGACTCCCATGTCTTCACCCGGTGCTTCATCGGTTTTGGCATCGCTCGGACGCGTGCATTTTTTCTCGGCGAGAACTATCGAGGTCGGGCGAAGAGAACTATGCACATGCACCGATCCTGACAACGTCCATCCTTGACCCAGGATCGGTGCATATACCTTCCTGGCCAAGGTAAGAGGGCGTATGCACCGATCCTGGGCTCAGGATGGGCCGGGCCAGAGTCGGTGTATGTGCATAGTTCTCCTTCCTCTACAAGGACCACCCTGGACCATCGAGCAAACAAAACACGCACGAGACCGACAAATGGCACGGGAAGTGGACGTCCGAGCGACGGCAAGCGGTGGGCGCCTCGTGCGTTGGTGGGGGGTTCCCTGCCTGTCGGCGCCTGCTGGGCGCGCCGTGCGCCTGGCATCGCTCGAACGTGTGTATTTTCCTTCGGCGAGGACCATCGAGGAGCATCCTTGATCATTTGGCGAAACAACCACGCACGAAACCGAAAAAAAACACAGGGAATGGACGTCCGAGCGATGGCGAGTGCGCTCGCTGGGATCCCCGCGGGTCCGCTGCAGGTGCCTCGTTCCGCGGTCTGGCATTACGTCGGGCTTGTCCCTCCACAGGAGACATATTCAAAGATGGTAAAAACATAGTCTGGGGACAATTGTTTGAGCATTTTTTGCATATCTTGGCGCATGTTTGGGGTATTTTTCCTTTTTAGTCGAAACTCTCCCTGCAGGGGGACACGCCCGACTTGCTGTAGGTGCCTCGTTCCGCTGTCTGGCATGAAGTCGAGCTTGTCCCTCCGCAGGAGGAATATTCAAAGACAGTCAAAAATATTTGGGGAACTATGTTGTGTGCATGGTTTGAATATGTTGGCGCATGTTTGGGTTTTTGTTTATCTTTCGTCGAAAATCCCCCTGTAGGGGGACACGCCCGACTTATTTGTAGGTGCCTCGTTCCGCTGTCTGGAACCTCCAGATGCTCAAGCAGTGGCGAAGCGTCCCAGCTCGCCGAATTATAGGCCCACCAAAAAATGTTCTAAGAACTGTTCGTGGTTTGCGCGACATGTTCTCAGAACAGTTCTGATTGAGACTGTCTTGCTTAAACACATCGGTTAAGGTTCGAAGCACATTGTTCTTGTCCTTAGAACATTTTGGGGGGTTCTAAAACAAATCGTGGTGGGACTCCTTAGGAATGCCGGGACGGTCGGTCCCTGCTCAAGATGCCCACACATATCGCCCTATCGAAAGAACATTGGGCGTCACCCCCAACGCCGAGGCCGGACTGAATGCTTCACCTCTGCGCAATGGCGTTGAATACTTATTCTGCAAGTTCGTCCATCCTGCGGCAGCCATCCCAGCCAGGCCCATTTTTCACCCCACCCCTATCGTTGTCGAAGGATACCATGCGGGCTGCCCGACACGATTTTACAAATGCCAGTCCAATGTTTCCGTGCGAAGCAATGCCAGGCCAATATAATGCATAACAGTGCTGTTGATTCGAACGTTGCCAAGCATCTTTGCTCATATGTAGTACAGGATAACGACATACTTCTGCGCGCCACGAGTTTGACATTGCGCTACAAAAGCAGAATTGCAAGGCCATCGTCTCACATGAAGACATGCGGGCCTCACGCGCGTGCATGTCAAAACCACCAAGCAGTCATCGCACACCTGCCAATCCAGTCAAAACATAGAATGCGGACCACGCATGTTTCCCCGCGCGCACTTCGAATTCATTGGAAAAAAGTGGTTTTGAGCTTGTCAGGTGTTCTGTGCGTGTGCGCATCCCCGTCATCATCAGCAGCACAATCGCCATCATCATCGCCAGCGTCATCATTGCCACCGTTGGCATGTCCGCCATCATCATTATCGGCGACATAATTGCCGTCATCAGTACCACCGCTGTCATCATCAGAATCATCGTCTTTGTCGTCGACCTCGTCACCAACACCACCACCAGCGTCTTCTCGCCGTGGACGATGTCCTCATAATCATCATCACCCGCCAGCCCGAGCAATGCAGCGCTGCATGAGAAGGGTCCTCGCGTCCTTGCACCGTTGGATGTTGCCAACACCTTGCGGGTGGCTGGGTGGGATGTTTGCTCAAGCATCGGAGTGACGACGTCAATGTGTCCAATCTGAGTTGAGCCAATATTCTTGCACTGCGTAGTTTGCCGCACATTGCCTGCAGCCCATGGGTTGAAACCAACAGCTTGAAACACAAATATTGCGCAGCATGGCTTGCACCTCATAACTTGCATCGCATAGGTAACACCATATACAGGGGGGTGGTTTTAATGCAGGGCTTGCGCGCGCGAGAGATGATTTTACTTAGTCGACGAGAATATACTATTCCGATATATTCCCGCGCGCGCGTGTCCCAGGGCATCATTATCCTATTCTGCGACAGTGTTGTCCCTCCTGATGCACGATTGCGTCTTACATCAACCACCCGCGTCTGAGTGTAAGTCGATGCTGGAGTATTTGTCTAAGCGCCCACATCCTGAAGTGATCTGCCCGTCGATGCGCACTCGCATATCCGCCCGCGCCCCGCGTTTTCGCGTAGAACGCGCTTGGGTTCAATCGCCTGTTAGTCGAAATTCTCGAATAAGTTGGCGCTGCCAAAGTGTTCGCGTAGCGTTTCGCTGAAATCTTCCTGAGTCGCCTTGTGCATTGCGTGACCAGGGCGCCATCTCTTCCGCGCGCGGGCATGTCTTTAAACATCCTTGATATTCCGACGCGCGCGCGCCATGGTTCACCGGTGGCAGTGCGCGACCATGTTGTCGCATAGCCCGCGCACGGGCGAGTTTTGACCAGCATCCGGGCCTGTGTTAAAACATCATAAGTACTCTGGCGCGCGCGCGAGCGATGCCATTCTGTCTATTCCACGGCCTTGTGCAGTAAAAACCCGATGTGTTGCTCCCCCCGTGTATGACAAACACAAAAAAGTGTCCTGTAGGTTGCATCGCGTAGACTGCACCACACACATGTCAATACGTTTATGTGCATGATGAGAAATACACAGAAACATGCTGTGCAACCACTTAAGTGCATCGCAGGTGCTGCAGCGTTTAGACTGCAATGCAAACGTTGCACCTTAAACAGACGACACAAAGCATCTCCCAGATCGAGATGTCAAGAACCCCTTCCTTTTTGAGGTCAACGCTGACGAGCATTTGTTTTCCCGTGTTCCCCCTCCTCGGATCTTTATTCCGCCTTTTTTGTATTTAGCAGTCTCGCCATCGCCCGCCTCCGTTTTGGGTGCAAGGGTAAATCTGCAGATTTGCACGGAATCGTGATTACCATCTTCATGAGTTTGATTTATATGTATATAAGCGATGTGATACGGTTGTCAGTCTCGCTTTGCCAGGCTCCGACGCTTGCCGTTGTCAG
Organism: Prorocentrum cordatum; assembly: GCA_963575745.1. NCBI lineage: Eukaryota > Dinophyceae > Prorocentrales > Prorocentraceae > Prorocentrum > Prorocentrum cordatum. Next base: position 574,569 of record CAUYUJ010002036.1, read on the forward strand.
GCGATGTGCTGGCCGCTTGTGCAACTTGGGCGCCCGAGGGCAGCCTCGAGACAAATTCGGTCCCCGGCGTTCGCGACGCCGCGCGCGGCAAACACCAGGCGCCCGGCGCGCCGCGCGTCGCGACGCAGGCAGGTCTTGGAGGTCCGCGGGCAAAAGCGCGCTTCAGCGCGCCTTGGCCGCGGCGTTGTCCGTGTGCGCGCTCTTCCGGCAGAGCTCGCCTTCCCTGGGGCCCTTTATCCGACGGCGTGGCCCTGCCTGCCAGGTCACAAACCATGGGCCGTTTGATCGATCGCACCGGCGCGCGCGGCAGGTCCCTCGGGGAGCGCACCCGCCTTCCTCCCCGCCCGCCCAGCGCCAGGCGACAATTCTTTTCGGCCCCAGGCACGGCGCGGGATCAAATGCAAGGCGCGGCTAGCGTGTAGGCAAAGCGGCTCTTCCAAGATGCGCGCGTGACTTCAAGAGAAAAAAAAACAAGGGCCGTTCAGGAACATGATCCAGCCCCTTTCGGTACACAGGCCGTTCGGCATGTAGGTGACGCATGGGGGGCTTGCCACGCACCGATGACGCGATATTCGAACGGTGTTCCCCCTTGCGGACTTTCGTCATCGAGCGCGACCCCGCGTGTTTACACTGTTTCGCTGATGATGCTGCTCCCTTGGCTGGGCCTTCGGGTGGTGTTTCCATTTCGACGCAGGAAGCGCTGGCGCCGTATCCTCATCATTCCTCCCATCATCTTCTACTATCTTCCCTCATTGTCCTCTTCTGCTTGCCGTCTCTCGGCATACGCCGCCGTTTTCCTCAGTCTTCCGCATCCCCACCCCGTATGCTAGTACCTCATCCCCTCATGATCCGTGCCCCGTGGTTTAAATCCGCATGCTCCTCATCCTCTTCTTGCTCCTCCTCCTCCTCCTACTTCTCCCCACCCGTCCATCTCCTCGCCCTCCCTCGTCCACCTCCTTATCCTTCCCGTCCCTCTCCAGTATCACCACCCCTCCTTTTTCCTTCGCCGTTTCCCTTCTCTTGAAGCTTAGAGTGGGCGTTCGACTAATTCGAGACGCCCATTTTATTTGCGCCCATCCCATGACAGCTCAATGCCCCCCCCGGGCCCTCCCGCCGCTATCTTCCTCATCATGCACTCATCCCCTTTCATTTATTCATCGTGTCCTCCTTTTCCCCTTCTCCCCCGCTGCCTCCTTCTGTGAGTCGTCCGCTGCCCTATGTGTCGTCATCGAACGTCCTCATTATTCCCTGTGGTGTTCCAACAATGTTTCTCTTTTTCCTCGTCTTCGTCCGTTTATTGAGTTTCTCTGTTTCGTCTTCGTCGTTGTCATCCTCATTTGCAGTACACGTGTTCTATTACTCGATGCCCGTTGGCTCACAGGCTTCGGCACATGTCGCTACACACCTCTTCCAGTCAAGGTGGCGCAAGGCTTCCCTTCCAGACGGTCCTGCCTAGGGCACCCATGCTGCCTTCAGCATCGAATGCGATTGCTTTGCGGACGTTGGAGACATTAAGCGTCTTTGGAGGGAGGTTGACATCGATGGATCAGGCCCGCTCTCTGTCCGTCAGTCATGTCTTTCCTCGTTCATGTATTCCGTACCCTGCGCCTTTGGCAATGTATATGAATATGTAAAGCCGGCGTGCGTACATAGATTTATAGGTGTATACACATATACACATAAAATTGGCATTTCATAGATATGTATATTCATACATGACATGTGCATGGCCCATGTCATGTCCCTCTGTTTCGCATCCCTCCTCGAGGATGCACCATGCAGTACTTCGTAACTTGAGATCGTCATCAGTTGTTGCTCATGTTTTGTTTTCGCGCAGCGTCACGAAGCACATTTCTCCCCCGACGGGAGCTTCTAGCCCATTCTCAGCATGTGATCCTGATTGGTTGTGCATTCATATGGTTGATCATGCCTCACTTTATCTTACGATATATGTATAGTTATATTCTGTCTATATACACATAGTGCTTGTACAGATTCGGGTGGTTGGTTCCCTGGTTTGTTTGCTGGCTCGTGTATCCTCGGTGCTGAATTTGCTGTGTGGCGCGATCATCCAGCCCCCATCTGCTCGGACTCCAATTGAGAGGCCTCCAGCGAAGCAGGAGAAGGGAGGATCTACAGCGGCCCAGAATACATGATCGAGGATCGGGACCCTTGGATGTTCCCTTGAGGGTCGGCGCTGTTGCTGTTGCTGGTGTTGTTGCTGTTGTTGTTGTTGCTGTTGTTGCTGTCGTTGTTGTGGTTAGTGTTGTTGTTGTCGTTGTTGCTGTTGTCATTGTTGTTGTTGCTGTTGCTGTTGTTAGTTGTGTTGTGTTTGTTATTGTTGCTGTTTGTGTTGTTGTTTTTGTTGTTGTTGAGAACTCTGGCGTTCTTCTTGTCGCCACGCCTGGATTTTTCTTGCGGCTCCTGCCAAAGCGCACCCCAAGGGGGAGGTCCTGGGTGGGGCGATCCTTCGGGAAAGCCGTGAAGGACAGTGGGTCCCTGAAGGGAAGGCGCCCCACGATCTGCAGCGTCTTCTGTGTCGTGGGGGGCTTCCGCAGGAACGGGGCTGTCGAACAATGGAACGCTGGTCAGAGCCCCGAATCATCAGGGGTAACTCGGGTCGGGGCCAACTCGGGTTTGCTTTTCGGGATTCCGAACCCGACTTACCCCGGACCCGAGTTACCCTGGATAATTCGGGCGTCCAGAGCCCCACATCATCAGGGGTAACTCGGGTCAGTGCTAACTCGGGTTCCTTTTCCGGGATTCCGAACCCGACTTACCCCGGACCCGAGTTACCCCGGATAATTCGGGCGCCCAAGGTTGGTCTGGGGGGCGGCCACGGCTGTCCAGGACACCTTCCCACCAGGACCCATTCCCCGCATGCCAAGCCAAGAAGGAGGGGCGTCCCCAGGTCTGGCTGCGGCACCTGAGGAAGAGCCCCCACCGAGCATTCGGGCCCGCACCGCCTTCTTCTCTCCGTTCTGGTTGGGCTTGCCCTCCTCCTGAGGGCGGGGAGAGGGAGAGGTGAGGCCAGGGTGTCCCTCCTGTCGCTCTTCATTGTCTTAGCTCTGGCTGCGGGCGGGGAGGACGACGAGGAGCGGAGGGCGCCCAGGAAGGGTGAGACGAGGGGAAGACGGGCAAGAGGGCAGCGGGCGGGCGGCACCGTCCCGCAGCGCGCTCCGCCCGCGCCAGGCGAGATCACGTTCGACGAGATCGATGCAGACTCCGCGCAGGCCGCGTCGCCTGCCACTTGGCGCCACGACCCCACAGAACGGGGCCCATTCCAGTTCGATCGAGCCGAGTCGGTTTCAGGCTCGCAGGGCTCGATCTCATCCGGCTGCGACGTTCCAGTGATCCGATGCGCTCGCCGGTGCTGAGAAGGCGCAGTTGTGCGCGCAGCGGATCCAGCTCGATCTCGACTTCGTACCGGTGGAGACCGATCCGACGCAAGCTCCGAGCCGATCCAATTTCCCGATGCGATGCCGACTGATCCTGCCAGAGGAGGAGACAGGTACGTGCGGGACCTCCACTGGGGTACTTCCACAACGCGGTTTCAGACGAGTGCATTTGTTTTGTGGGGCTACTCCAGAGTCAGAGTGTTCCACTCAACCTTCGCGCGGTAGGTTGGGGACCGCGGAGATGTTTGCCGCCTCGGCTCCATCTGGGCGGCGGGCCGCCGGCAAGGGGCGGTGGTGTTAAGCGGTGGACACTGGAGGCGTGCGTCGAGAGCGAGCGCCGCAGCAGTGAGGTCCCGCCTTTCCGCGGAGGCGTCGCGAAGGAGCACGTCGCACGTCGCATCCGTTTCGCCGCCTCGGCCTCCGAGGGCGACCCGCGGCTCTCGGGCGAGCTGCGGCTGGGCCCGGCGGGAGCTCCGGGGGCCCACGCCACGGAACGAGCTGCAGCATCGGACGTCCAGGGGCCCCGTGAGTCTGGCGGTGACTTGGCATCGCTCGGACGTGTGCATTCTTCCGTCGGCGAGGGCCATCGAGGAGCATCCTTGATCATTTGGCGGAAAAACCACGCACGAAACCGAGCAAAAATACAGGGAATGGACGTCCGAGCGATGGCCAGGTGACGGCCCGTGCCTTCAGCGCTGGGGCTCTCTCGTCCCACCCCGGCTCCGTGGTCACACAGGGCTCGGAGGATTCCGCCTCAGACAGTGGCCTCGCCCCTGGAGGCCAAAGCCCTGGATGGGGACGCGCCGGGCAGCCTGGGCACGCACACATCGCACCTCAACGACCTGGAACGCCCTCAAAACCTCAGAGCGGTCTGGATCGTTCTGGAACGGTCGCCGCGCCCGGTGCGTCCTCCAGACCCGCTGGCTCTCGGAGATTCCCTGTGTCTCTTCCCGGATCGTCTCTCGGCGGCCCCGCCGGGCCCAGAAACGGCCTCCGGAGGACCAACCTGTGAGCATGAGGACAGAGCTCAGGAAGGCAATTCTCTGGGCGGGAGGATCTGGTTGGGAGAAGTGCGGAGATCTTTGCCCGTGGGCGGCCGAAGGCATCGTTCCTTGCACCCGGCTCCTAACTATTGCTCATAGCCTTCATCCTCCCAACCCCTTCCTCCCAGCACGACAGCTGCTCTCCTCAAGAACGCGTCCTGGGGGAGAGGGGTCCCCTCGGGCCCCGGGGGGCCTCCCGCAGGCCCCAGGACCGTCAGGAGACGGCTCGGGATGAAGAGTTGGTCCTCCTCCTCCTCCTCCTCCTCCTCCTCCTCCTCCTCCTCCTCCCCTCCTCCTCCTCCTCCTCCTCCTCCTCCTCTCCTCCTCCTCCTCCTCCTCCTCCCCCTCCTCCCCCTCCCCCCCTCCTCCTCCTCCTCCTCCTCCTCCTCCTCCTCCTCCTCCTCCTCCTCCTCCTCCTCCTCCTCCTCCCCCTCCTGGGAGAGCCCCCAGGGGTCCAGGATCCGCGCCCCCCGAGGCCCCACCTTTGCGAATCAAGGACTATCCTGGGTCATCGTGGACCATCGAGGAACCTCCTGGGTCGTCGAGAAGCGCGCACGAAACCGAAAAATGCACGGGGAAAGGACGTCCGAGCGACGGCAGGTCCTTCGTGGCGGGTGTGAGGGAAAGCGGGGCCGCCGTGGCGCCGGGGGTCCGGGAGCCCGGCGGCGGCAGAGGGCGGAGGGCCTGGGGTCACCGCCAGCGGCCCCGACGTTCCAGGAGGGCGCAGAAGCAGCACCAACACCTCCCCGAGCGTAGAGGTCGGTCGTTGTTTAGGTATTTCTGGGGGCCCAGATCCCAATCTACCGCAAGCGCCCTCCGACTTCAAGAGTCGATCCGTGTTTGATGCCTCCTGTTCTCCTTTGGGCGGGCCCGAACCCCATCCGCCTTCCTACTTCATGGTTCCACCTACTTCTTCCGACCGACGGGTGAGCATATGGTTGTCGAGGTTTCAGGCAGTCCCGATAGGTCTGTCACCAATAGGTCTGGAGGGTTTTGCCAGCAGGTCAAAGACACATGATGCGACCGGCCCGGGCGAGAACTGGATGCGCACGTGAGCGACGCAAGAGAATGGGGTCGTCAGCGCCGACATTGGCGCGTGAGCTGCCCGCGTAAGGACGCGAGTCAGCGCCCTCGCCTCCCGTGTAGCGTTCCGCGCTGGCGGCCTCCGGAAGCCGCCGCGTGAGGTCGTGGCATCTTGCGTGGGGCCCGATGCTTTTCGTCGTTCATATCGTATCAGCGCTCGGCCCTTCAATGGGCGGGACCGCCCGCCCGTCCGCAAGCGTACTACGAGCGCGCGGCCTCCACTCCAAACGTGGATACATCCACGTGTGTGTGTGTGGGTGTGTGCTCCAGGCTCTGACCTCGGCACGCACACGACGACCTGCATGGCCTGAGTGCGGTTCCCTCGCCCCTTCGGCTCCTCTGGCCGTCCCCCGACTCGCGCGTGCCCCATTCCTTGTGCCTCGCTGTGCTCCAGCGCACCCCGCCGCTTCGCGGCCGCCGTCTGACCCTCTTGCGGCCGCTGGCTAGAAGAGGGCGAGGGTGAGGAGGAGGTGGAGGAGGAGGAGGAGGCGGAGGAGGGGGAGCAGGAGGAGGGCGAGGGTGAGGAGGGGGAGGAGGAGGAGGAGGCGGAGGAGGAGGAGGAGGAGGAGGAGGAGGAGGAGGATGCGAGGGCCGCATGATGTGTCGCAGGCACTCTGGGAGGGCAGGGGCGGGGGTCGGCGTTGGCGGAGAGCCCCCCTCGCCACGCGAGGGCCTCGCAGGCGGCTGGTGGGGGTTATTACGGGGGGGGGGCGCCGGGGAGGGACCGCTGGCCCAGAGCCGAGGCGATCAGGAAGGGCGGCGGCGTCGACGCCGCCGTCGGGGGGCGGCGGGGGGAGGGGGAGGCGGTGGAGGAGGCGGAGACGGAGCCGGGCTTGGAGGAGGAGTCGGAAACAGAATTCTTGACGCTTCGCGTCTCCCCACCGGTTTGCGACCCGAACGTTGCCCCGCTTCTTGACATTAGTCCTGGAGCCGCCGACCAAAAAAGTCCCCCCACCAGAGTGCAAGTGCCCGAGCTTCCTGGACGCCCCCAGATCGCCGTTCCCCCCGCGCAGTCAGCCGATGCTGGGTGAGTGGGCCGACCGGCTTGCGGCGCGTTTAGTTGCTAATCAGGCCGCTTTCGTGACCCGTAGCGCTCCTGACTCCGCTAGCGCCTTCGCTGGTGGACGCGACCGAAAAACAAATCTCCCCACCAGATCTTGTTCCGGCTCGTATGCTTGCACCTCCCTGGCTTCTGGTTCTCTGCCAGCTGGCCCTATGGGATTCTGGTCCGCCGGTTCACTCAGGAGTGGTTCAGCCTTCTTGAACGACCAGGCGGGTCACCCGTCGGCCCGCTGCCCAGACCTCTGGCGCCCTGTAGCGACAAGGTCCAATTCACGTACCTGGCGTTTCAGCTCCCATGGTACCCGCACGTTTGCAGCTTCCTGGCAGCCCCAGCAGCTTGCAGTCCCCATCCTCGGCGCTGTTTCTCAGCCTTGGCGGTTGCAGCACGGCCCACGGCGCAGCTGCAGCACGGCCCCAGCGCTGCGGCTTCCCCCGGCAGTAGGTTTGCTTTCCTCTGCGCGCGCGCCGGCAATTAGGTTCGTTCGTAGCCCGAGCTGGCTCGACCCGCTGCGGGCGCCTTCGCCTGTGGCCGCGACGGAACAAGTCCCCCCACCAACCCATCCAGACACGAACAGAGGTTTGCTTGAGGCCTCTTGGAGGCAGTCTTGAGCCATGCTCGCTTAGAGGAGTCGGAGGCTATCCTGAGCCATGCTTAGTTGTCTTGGGCCATCTTGAGGCACTCTTAGGTGCCCCTCGGAGGTCTGTCGAAGGCTATATTGAGCCATGCTCGACCTTCTGGGACCATCCAGGGGGTAGAAGGAACATATGTGGAAGAGGAGGAGGTGGAAACAGAGAAGGAGGAGGAGGAAGAGGAGGACTGTGAATAAGAGGAGGAGAAGGAGGAATGCGACACGATGCTGATGTTGATGCTGATGATGAGGATGCTGAGGGTGAGGATGATAATGGTGATGATGATGATTTGATGATAGTGCTGATGGTCCTGATGAAACTGATTATGATGATAAGGAGGAGGATGCTGATGAGGATCAGGATGAGAATGATGTGAATGCCGATGGTGCTGATGCTGCTGATGCTGATGATGAAGCTGCTGATTATGCTGATGCTGATGATGATCAGGATGAGGGAGATGATGATGTTGATTCTGATTATGATGATGATGATGATGATGATGATGATGATGATGATGATGATTTGCCTCTTCGGCTCTCCTCTTCGAACTGCAATCCCAGCTGCGAATCTCCTGAACCACGCGTGTGCGCCCCCCCCCGTGGGGGCTTGAACGCCTAGGTCCAGTCCACGAGACAGGATCTGGCCTACAGGCGACGGACCAGAGCCTCGCTCTCACTCCATTGCCTAGCAGCGTCAATGTGTGACCCCTGTGTTTTGTTTGGTGTGTCCTTTTGCGTGGCCTGTCCCGGGTGATGTTATGTTGCGTTGTTGTTCCTCCCCACCTGCTGGCAACGACTGCCCCTGACCTGACGCGCTCTGGCTACCCCAGCGCTCTCTGCCGGCCGGCCGCCCACCCGAGCAGGGGGGAAAGGGAGGCGAAGGAGGACGAGAGCTTGGGGAACGAGTGGGGCAGAGGGTCAGACAGGACGACGATGATGATGATACTGACGATGATGACGATGATGATGATTGTGCTAGTGATGCTCGTGATTATAATGGTGATGGTGACGACGGTGATGATGATGATGATGATGATGATGGTGATGATGATGATGTTGATGCTGACGCTGATGATGGTGATGATGATGATGATGATGATGATGGTGGTGGTGGTGGTGGTGAGTGATGATGGTAATGATGATGATGCTGATAATGCTGACTATGGAGATGGTGGTGGTGGCGAATCATGATGATGCTGCTGATTATGATGGTGGTGTTGGTGGTGGTGGTGAATGCTGGTAATGATGGTAATGGTGTTGCTGATGATGCTGCTGATGATGATGACGATGACGATGACGAGGAGTGTGATGATGATGATAATGTTGATGATGAGGATTTTGGTAATGATGATGATGAAGATGATGATGATTATGATGATGATGATGATGATGCTGATGCTGATGCTGATGCTGACGATGATGATGATGCTGATGATGATGGCGATGATGCTAAGGCTGATGCTGATGAGTGTGATGATTACGATGATGATGAGACGGAGGAGGAGGAGGATGAGGATGAGGAGGAGGAGGAGGAGGCGGAGGAGGAGGAGGAGGGAGGAGGAGGAGGGAGCAGGAGGAGGAGGACCAGGAGGAGGAGGGAGGAGGCAGGACACGAGGAGGGAAAGAACAGACGATGACACGGAGGATTGAGAATTCTGGCGTTGGATAGATGTTGTTGTGTGAGGTTCTCGATGGACGACTAAGGCCATCTTGAGGGGTCTCGTTGGGTCCCGCGGGGCCTCGTGGGGCACTCTTGGGGCCACCTTGGGGCTCAGTTTGGGGGGTGTGGGTGCTCTCTTGGGGCTCATGGGAGGGATCTGGGAGGCCTCTTGGGCCCCGTGGCTCAAACAGAGGTGTGGGGGGGGGCAATTCGGGTCCCCCCTCCCCACTTGTAGACTCCTAGTGGCGCCTTGGGGCCCTCCTGGGCCACTCCTGGAGCGCTTTTGGGCTCTCGTGGGGCCTCGTGGGGTGCTGTTGGGCCCCTCTTGGGATTATCTCAGGCCGTCTCGGGGCCATCTTGATGCCTCAGAAGCCCATCCGAAGCGAAAACGCGAGAGGGCAAACACCATTGCGTTTCCCTAGGTGGTTGAAGGAGTTTGGCCTAAGAGGGTGCCGAGGCAGGCTCCAAAAGCACGTGGAACCGCGTTGCAGCTGTGTTGGGGTTACCTGGAGGTACGTAGAAGGCTATCTTGAACCATCCTCGGCTATATTGAGCCATCTTGGAGGCCGTATTGGGTTGTAGGGCCCTCTTGGAGCCATCTTGGGCCCATCTTGAAGTTGTAGCCACCCGTTCCCACCTTTCCCAGGCCAAGGGCGGGGGGGAGTAGGGTGAGGGGCCAATTCGCCCTCCTAGATAGCAAGCCGTCTAGCTCACTCCCACCCGCCTTCCCAACACAGAGGTAACACCCGCGCCTCAGTCGTCTTTGCATGGGCAGCTAATGGGAACCAAAACCGACCCCATGTGCGCGCGACGCTTGGGCGAGGTAAGCCACGCGTGCGAGGCGCGCCACGCGCGCCAGGCACCCCTGGGGCCCAAGCGTGCCAGGCACGCCTGGTGCGCCAGATGCGCCACGTGCTTCGCGTGCGCCAGGTGTGCCGCATACTCCAGCCGCGCCAGGTGCGCCACGTTCGTGGCACGTGCAGAGTGTGTCAGGTGCGCCTGCGACCGTGACAGCACACATCGGGAAACATGTCGGCCCCCACCATCCATGTCGCGGTCCCGCGCACGGCAGGCCATACGCCACCCCCCCGCGGTCCCTTTCAAAACACGTGACAGTGATCGCGGGGTGGCCGCACACGATTCAGATTTGACCGCGAGCTGCATCTTCTATGTTTTATCATGGATGGTCGCCCTGCGCACAGCAAGCAATATGCTGACCCCCCCTCCGTCCCTGTCAAAAAAGCAAAACAAAGTGCTCGCGGGCCTCACGAATATGACTCAAGACTTTGCCCCAAATTGTATGTTATATTCTTGTTTGGCAGGGGTGGCGGGGGGTGGTCGCATCGGGTTGGTTGTGCATGCTCAGAATTTAGAGGCAGAGTGCGTTCTGCATGTTTGTTGACAGGGATGGTTCGGGGTGTGTGAGCATGGGGTCGGCATTGTTCCTGGTTGGCTACCTGCCGCCTGGGGTATCATATCAATAGGGAACAGTGATGAACCCTTCCACCGAGCTGGGGAAGGAGGGGAGAGAAGACACAATTCCTTAAACCATTGTTTTTTTTCCGTCGGCGGCGAGGCAGAGTTGGCTGCACCAGCGAAAGAGCTAGACGGGGGCACCGAAGAGCGAATCAACCAGCAAGCAGGAGTGGGAAGAGGGAAGGCAGGCGGCCGCGGGGGGGGACGGCGAAGAAGAGGCCACTCAGAGGTGGAAGAGTTCGCACCTGGATGTGCTGACGCGGCCAGCCCCGTCGGCGGGGATCCTGGCAGCTGGCGGGCCGCGGCGCCGAGGTGCCCACGGGCGCTAAGGGGGCCCAGTGCGAGCAAGGCAAGTCGGCGAAGCAGTGACGCCGTCGAAGTGGCACACGAGGTGCTAGGTCAACGGGCGTGGGCCGCGGGCCGCCCAGGTGGGTGGCACGCGACAAGGCACGGCAAGTGCATGTGCAGTCCAGGTTGGACGGCAGCCGGCAAAAAAGCTGGGCCCGCGGAGAGGCACTGGCGGCAGGACCAAGCCTGGGTGCCCGACCGCGTGGGGAGGCCGCAAGTTGCGGCAGCCTGGCGGGCGCCATGTCGGCGCGCGGAGGAACTATTCCTGAAGCAACCTGCGCCCTAAAGGGTTGGTTGGATTAAAAGGAGGAGGTGGCGGAGATGGGGGAACGGGGCGGGGGGGGGGGTGCGGAGAAGGCGGAGGAGAATGAGAAGCCTAGGTGAGGAAGGCGGCGGCGGCGGCAGAGAAAGAGGAGGAGGAGGAGGAGGTGGAGGAGGAGGCGCAGATGGATGGGGGAGGAGAAGATGGCGGAGGAGAGGGCGGGGCTGGCGGGGGAAGGGGCGGAGGTGGAGGAGGATGCGCGCGCATGTGGAGGTGAACGGGGACTGTGGGCGGTGGGCGCGTGGCCCGCCGCCGCGCTGCTGTCTGAGCTGGGCGCGCCGGCGGCAGGTCTGGAACATGTTCCGGCGGTGGTGCGGATCCAAGTTCTCTGGCCCGAAGGACGCCCCGCTGCCGAGGAGGGGCGAAGATCGAGGGTCCCAGAGCGACGGAGTTTTTCGGTCCCGGCGCTCTTCCTCGGTGTCTCGGCCTCCGGGGGCCCGTTCCTGGGATCCGCGGCCATCGCAGATGGGCGCGGGATAAAGACATGTTCCCCAGGGAAGGCTTCGGAAGCCATGGGGTCACCAATGTAAAAGTTCTCGTCGTCGGATGGTTGGGAACGAAGTTGTTGGTCATCGTCTTAGCTCGCCACCGGCCTCCGCAGTGGCCTCTGGAGAACCCCTGGAGGAGAAGATGACGAGCTATTCCTCGTTTCCCCATCCTCCCGAGTGTGATATGGAAGATAATCGCTGGATATCTTTTACTCGCGCGGCGAGGGGCGTAGCTCTAAGGCCAAGGGCCCTAGTTCGAAATAAAAAATGGCAGCGGCGAGCAAGGAATGAAACCACAGGCCCCTCGAGGCTTCTGGGGGAAACCCTCTCGGGCCTCTTACATTCCTTGGGAGTGAGCTTGATTCACACTCCTCCTAGTCGCCGTCGGCGCAGACCCTCTGTCGGGCGCCTGAGCGGGGACTATAACAAGTCACTCGCAAAAGCTTCATTACAAACGGAACAGATTATCTTGATAATCTATCGCAAGCAAACGGCTCGCACGGCATGCTAGCAGGCTGCCCTCTGGGGCGATTTGACGGGTACTGCTTCACGCACCTGCTGAAATATAAATTCTCGGCGCAACGGGCACTCGGCTAGGATCTTATTACTTAGTTATAAGATGAAGCCCTTGGTAGCAGAGCAATCTGGCTGGTGATCGTCATCACCATAAAACAGAGCACACACAGAGGCTGATCAGGCCAGGCGCTATGAAACATACAGGCTGCGAAAGAAAGCAGCGTCCGGGTGGTGGCGAAAACACACTGAATGCAGACTAACGTGAGCGGCTGGCAAGCAGCGTCTGGGTGGCGGCGAAAGCAAACGAAATGCGGATAACCGTAAGCGGCTGCTGGCAGCAGCGTCCAGGTAGCGGCAAAGCAAACTGAATGCGGGAAACTCATTCGGACTTCGTAGTCCCCTTCTCCGGCGTCGTTCGGCTCGGCGCGTCGGATCCCATCATCTGAGCTTATCGATTCTGGAGCTCATGCTTCAGCGAGTGGTGCATGCCCGAGAAGTCGGGCTGATGCACTCTGTGGTTCCGGCGAAGCCACGACGAGTGGCGCCTGAATGTCCTGCAGGTCGCGTAAACGCTGTGCGGGTTATATCCTACGCGAGTGTTGTGCCCTGCCACGGCACACTCGTTGATCTTCATCGGCGAAACCGTCGGCGTGGAGTTATTCCAGGACACGATGCTTGCCGATGGTGATCTGGATATCGTCATGGGCGTGCTCGGTGACGATGATGGGGCGAAGCTGTCCTGCGGCGATGCCGGCGCGGGAGCAGTTGAAGGCCTCGGAGCCGGACCTGCGTTCTCTGTCGATGAGCTGCTCTGGGCCGCGGCAGCAGCAACGATCTGGGTGTCGGGCATGAAGATGTCTCCGTCAGCGTCCTCTTCCTCTGGAATCGCGGGCTGCACGTGGTTCCGCCTCCCGAGACGTTTCCCGTCCCAGCCTGGGTGGCGATCGCCCTCGGCCTTGCCCTCCTGCGGCGATGGCTTCAGGGTGTTCTGAGCCATCGTGTGCCACATAACGGCGAAGATGCTGAATCCCACCATCATTCCCACGAACATCGAGAAGCACGTCAGGTAGCACGCGTACCAGTAGTAGTTCATGTCGAATGGCTGTGGGGGCAAAGGAGTCGGCTGACCTTTGACCTTGCCGATACACGTGGCAAGCACGGAGGCGATCATGGCGGCGTTGGGCTGCCTGGTGCCGAAGTTGTGCTTCTTGGCGCCGAAGAAGGAGAGCAGCAAGCTGGTCTCCATTACCTTGGTGAGCGAGTCGGCAACCATGCTCCAGGTAGGAACGCAGGTCAAGCGCAGCTCGCTGTTGGGATGCACGGACTCCTTGATCATGGAGGCGACGATGCGGAAACGCTTGTCGGAAGACTGGCCCACGTCGGACTGGGTGTGGGTAGCGAGACCCTTGCTGTCGCTGTAAACCTCCCCAGGGCGCTTCAAGCTGAGATCATCGATCTCCTTGAGCGGCGTCTTGGGGTTGTAGGCTTCGGTGAGCAGCTGGCGAAACCATGTGTTGATTTCGGTCCCCTCGAGGGTGGCGTAACCCTCCGCGGCCAGCGTGGACTTCACGGACCTCTTCACGCTACCCGAATGGCAGGCAACTGGTGAACATAGATCGCACCGGCCTCCGACTACATTTCGAGGTCGGTGGGTAAGGCCCATGGCCATGCCCCACTGGCTCTTAACACCGTCGGTGTTGGCGAACGCGGCGTCGCTGAAACAAACGGTGGCGCAGGTGTTCAGGTTGATGAGATTGCGCTTCAGCACGATGGCAAAGTCGGGGGAGCCGTGAACGTAGTTGACCGTCCTGTTGAGCGTCTTGGCGTCGGCAAGGGTAGCGACGTTCGTGCGCCTGGCAGCCATGCTGACCGGGCAGGCGATGTCGACTCGCGTCTGAACAGCGAGCCAAAGTATTTGACCCAGGGTGTGTCGATAGCTGGATACCTCCTCCATGGACAGCTTGTCGTCTGGGGCGCGGCCCTTCGCGAAGGAAATCTCGACAGGGTCCACCTGCTTGGCAGCCGTGGCCTGCGTGACGCGAAACTCTTCGTCAGACTTTGAGATCGTACGTCCGCAATATTTGATAATGCCTTCAACCTTCTTGAGATGCAGCTTCCTCCCAAGGCCATCAACGATGCGCTTCCATTCTGTTGAGTCCTTGAGCTGAGCAATCAAGAAGTCGTCCACATGGGAATGTACGACGGCGGCCAGGCCCTTGGAGTCGTAGAAATAGTAGAGACCCTTCTCGAGCTTGCTCTCGATTAATCCGTGGTCCTTGAACACCTTCTGGGCGTAGAGATACCACTGCCGTCCTGCGTCACGGGTGCCATAGATAGCACCGGTCGCCATAACGATTTCACCAGGCGAAGTACCCGGTGGGGGGTTCGTCGCAGGCGTGCGTAGCAGTAAGAGCCTCTCGACGTTGCCAGACTGGAGGTATGCCGTCATGGCATCATGCGAGGCGAGGTCCCACCCAGATTGTGCAGCAGCGGCAAGCGTGAGGTAAAGGGCGTCTCGAGATCCTGTAGGTGCATCAGTGCGGATCTGTGACTTGTCCTCCTGGCACCCTTGAACTACGAGGCGGGCCTTCATGAGGTTGAGCCCCTTGCTGGTGAGCACCAGTCGCGCGCCCGCCGGGCGAATGCCAGGATTTCGCCTAAAGAGCTCCTTCAACTCCTTCGGCGGCAGCTTCTTGTAAGCCCCGAACTCTGTCCACTTGGACCACTCGACCTTCATTGCCTCATCCATGAGCTTCTTCTCCTTAGTGGAGAAGTTGTCGTGCTTCAGCTCCTTGGTGGCCGCCTTCCCAGTCAGGAAGACTTCGCGTAATGAGGGCGCAAACTGCATCTCGTCTGCGTTGGCCTTGACGTAGTTGTCCAGGTCGTATATATGTCTTGTTGGTGTCGCGGGGCTTCTTGAAGCACTTCGGTAGGTCGTCCAGCAGCTCCTTTCTCTTGGCGGCTCGAACTCGAGGATCATCACGTTCGTGTCGGTCGCGTCTAAGCGCCTGAGGGGCGTCTTCTTGTTGATCACGTCGTTGTGCCTTGGCTCCTCGCGGGTCTTCATGATGTCGGGGGCGACGTAGTTCGACCTCCTCCTTGACTTGACTCTCCATCTTCTCGGCTATCTCGTTGGTGAACTCGGCGACCGAGCTAATGGTCTCGACTTCTCCATCGTCATCAACTGGCCCTTCTTGTTGAGGTTCTGGTGGTTCTTGAGTCTGTCGATCGCGGTCGTCTTCTGCTGCTGGAGTTGGTTCAGGATGTTCGGGCTGTTCGGGTTTAGGTGGTGACGGCGGATGTGGCGCTGGTTGGTCGGCAGGTTGGTCGGCAGGTTGGTCGGCAGGGCCGGGGTCGAGCGCAGCTGCGGCCGCAGCGGCAGCAGGTAGTAGATGGTCTCCTCCCGAAGGTCCTGGTGCCGAACCGCTTCCACTGGCTCCTCCAGTAGGAACAAAGTCGCCATCACCTTGTTTACGACTCAGCCATTCGAGAAAGGCATGTTGGCGTCGATTAGCTGGCGCATCTGCAATGTTGCCGAAACTTGGTGGAACTGGTATAGGTGGAATTGGCGGGGAGGTCGGTGCGGCAGGTGGCGCTGGCACAGCATCTGTACGCGGTCGCTTTTGGGGTGTGGGGCCGGTGAGGTCCATGAACACGTCCTCGTTGGTGGAGTCGTCCGCTGGCTTGCGCGGCGGTGGAGGCGGTGCGCCTCCTGGTCCTCCTCCACCTCCTCCGTGATCGTGAGGGGGGCGCCCGTCGGGGGCATCTCCTGGAGGGTGTCCGGCTGGTGGAGGTGGCTGGCCGTTCATGGCATTTAGGACTTGACCCCATGGGGCGAGTTCGGAAACTGTGGCATGTCGTAGGTGTCCACGGTTGACCTTCACCGTGGTAGATCGGTGGCTGACCCACACGTTGGATGTGCCCTCGAAACCGATGATGACGCCTGGCCCGCGCCACTGGAGAGCCCATTCGCGCTTGGGCTTGCCGTTCCCCCGCCAGTAGTACACCTGGTCACCAGTCTGATAGACATCTTGCGCATGCTGTGCGCCGTCCGCCCTTGACCGGGCTAGCAGCGCTCTCGATAGAGACTGGTTGAAGCGCAGGTGCTGGATGGAGGTCTGGGCGGCCTCCATGATGGCTACCCTCTCGGAGAAGGGCTTGCGGACACGATGCGCCCATGTAGCGATAGGCGGCCAGCATTGTCCAATCGGCAGTATGGCAACCGAAGTCCACGTCCAAGAACCCATTGGGCAGGTGAGTAGCCGCTGGCGTTGACTGAGCTGTTCATGGCCCAGCACACTGCAGCGAGCAACCATTGAATATTGTGCGCTTCGGCTGGCTGGTCAAACCTGATGCTAAACTTGTCGATCAGCTTGCGAGCGTGGATCTTCCAGAGACCACCGTGGCGTTCTACGGTGGCGTTCTGCTGCGGTGTCGCAGCCGATTTTGTCATAAGCTGGCAACCCATGTCTTCGAGTTCCTTTGAAAACTCTCTCTCGAACTCTCCTCCTCCGTCAAATATCACAAGTTGTGGGGCTCCAAACGGTGTAACCCAGACCTGTAGGAGCCGTGCAAATACCGTGCTCGGATGTCGTGTCGGAACCGCACCGCACATTGTGAACCCGGATGCGAGATCAACAATATTCAGGAAAAGCCAACTGGTTCCCAGCGTAATCGGCAAGTGTGAATAAATCCACCCCAATTGAATCGTTGAAATCTCTATCTCATCGAATCCTTCCAGGTAGATGCGGTAAAGGCCGCTGATGGGCGGCACAGACTTCACAATGTAGGTTGAGAGCCATCTCGACCGAACGCTGGGATCCGCCAGTGATGCGGATAGCCCGTGCCAGCGACTCGTTGGACGGGTGACCCGTGTTGACGTGTGGCTGCATGATGGCGGACTTCAGGGTGCGCTCCTCCGCTGCCGTCAGAGGTGGCTCGGCGGTAGCGGCAGGGGCAGGTACGGTACGTCTTGCTGCCCTCCTCCGCGTTGGCTGCGCTGGCTGAGTAGGGTTCGCTTCCCGTGGAGCCGGCTGGTTCGGCTTGCGCAGCTGCTTGGCGAGGGAGCTGACGAGCTCGTAGGTGTACTTATCGCTGTTCTTTGCGTGTCGACCCCGGGCTTCGACATGTCGGCGGGTCCTGTCGCAGAACTTCCTGAGCGAGTTGTCCATGCCAAAATGGTCGGTGACGATCCTCCATGGCTTCTTCATCGGGTCTCCTTTCTTGGTCTTCAGGTTGTAGGCGCATCCGTCGAAATCGATCACCCTCGGAAGTTGACGTCGTAGCTCGTTGGCACCTGGATTCTTCTCGGGGTTCCAACCGTCGCAGTAGCGTGGCCACTCGAAGGGGACTGCGAGGCACGGGCCGAACTCCTTGCGAAGTCGTCGCATGGACCGTAGGAACAGTGAAATTATTATCGTCGACTTCCGTCTATCCGCCTCGAGCTGTGTGGTCTTTTTTGGATTGGTCTTGACAATGAGCCTCTGTAGAGATGTCCATGGTGTGCAAGGAAATGCAGCATGTACTCGTACGTTGTGATGCTGCATGAGCTTCGATCTGATCTGCTTCACAAGCTTGTTGACAACTGCTGGTCGGGAAAGATCGTGCTCGGGTAATCCACAGCGAACTGCAGCACCTCCAGTTGACGTCCATTTCTTGCTGAGCTTGCTGCTGGGATTGCAGCACCATTCGAACAAAAGTGCCTTTGTCGAACTTGGAACTGAACTAGTCCTCGTAGCAGACTGTGCTAGGTCTGTCTTGAGAGCCTGGTTCACCATATTCGGGATGATGCCGCTCTTGTTGGTGGCGATGGCCGAGCGCCGTCCTGCAGTGAGCAGCGGCTTCGTCCCCTTCTTGAGAGTGCGGATCCTCAGCTGCTCCTCCTCCTGCTCCTTCTTGCTGTCGTTCTCGATGCCGAGAGAAAACGACCAGCCGAACACGCACCCCGGGCAAAACCCCAGGTGTCGGCAGTCCTCGTACGGTGTAGACCCACAGGCGACGCAGTCGTTCGTGGGCTCGGTGTTGTAGGTTGTTCGTGTAGGAGTCGAGGTAGTCGGTGGAGTGGTTGCCGTAGTGCAGCAGGCCAGTGCAGATGCCACTGCGGCCATCAGCCGTGACCCCTTAGACCTCCTCGGCTGGAGACGCCGAGGCACGTCGATCTCCTTCTTCTGGAGCAGCATCGAGATGCGCTCATGAAGCGTAGTGTCCTTCGTGGTGTTGTTGACGGTCGGCAGCTGGCCCTTCCGGGTGAGGTCCGCACTGGATTCCCTCATAGCGCCCCAGTCCTCGGGCTGGAGCCGAATGGCGGGATGTCCCGCGCTGCTGGTGACAAGCTTCTGCGAGGCGTTGCCGATGCGGATCTGGCCCTTCCAGAGTGAGGCGTCGATCTTAGAGGGCTCGATGAAGTCGCGGCCGATGAGCAGCCCGAGGGCGGGGCTGTCCACAACGCTGAACACGATGCGTCCTGCGCGACCGCAGAGAACGAGAGGGGCTGTGACGCGCTGCTTGCTGGGCAGCGTGCCTCCATTTCCGAAGCGGTAGACCTCGTCCTCTGGCTCCTCCAGGATCTGATCGCCAATGCCGATTTTGATAAGCTTGTCCTTGTAGCGCTGGTACCACTTGAGACCTGCGACGCAGAATAGGCAGGCGGTGTCCATGACGCCGATGCCGTCGTCGTTGGGTCTTGTGCTGTTATTGGTAGTGTTAACTGTGGGCAGGTCTGGGATGACACGCTCTGAGACCAGGGTCTCTGGCGGTGGGGTCACTGGCCCTTCAGGATGTAGGGCGACCTCCTCGTCTCCGAACTCGACCTGCTCGGTGATGTTCGCCTGGCGGTGGGAGCGTTCACCACGTCCTCCACCCTTGGGCTTGCCTTTGGACGGCGCGAACTTGCGGGCTCCCGGTGCAGGGCACTCCATATCGCCGGTCCAGTGGCCCTTCTCGCCGCAATCCCAGCACTGTGATGACTTCTTGCGCTGGTCGACGCGGCTCTGCAGGTTCTTGGCGGGTGGGCGTCTCTGGCGCGATGCCTTCCCGCGGCCCTTGAGGGCGCCCCGAGCTGACCTGATGGTGGCCACGGCTTCGGGGATGGCGGCCAGATCGGCCGCAGCGGCCTCCACCTTCGCGGAGTCGTCGCCGTCGAACAGCTCGGAGACCTCCACGTTGGACGACTCCAGCTCGGCGCTGACTGCCTCGAGCTCCTGGCGGACGATGTCCTGGACGTCGGCCTCGGTGTTGTCGTCGTCATCTTCGCCCTCCTGCTCGTCGTCGTCCTCGGGCTCCTCCACGATGTTGGTGGATCGGGCCCGTCCAGGTGGTGGTCGCTGCCAGCTATGGCTGGATCTCGTAGATGAAGGTGCCCACGAACGCGTGGGCACGCTGGCGTGCCTCTCGGACGCGTGCAGGTCCGGGAACATGCGCACTAGCAGGGCGCGGATGCGCTGGTAGGAGTAGTGCTCGTCGGGTAGGTTGCCCACGACGCGCTCACGCCGCTCGGCCGTCAGCCCGGCCTTGCGAAGCAGGAACCACCCCGCCACGTCGTCGAACGCGTTGAGGTCCACCTCGTTCTCGCGCAGCTGCTGTAGGCTGGCCTCGAAGCGTACGAGCCAGTCCGTCATGCGTTCTCCACGCCTGCGGCGATGCTGCGTGAACTCGAAAAACTTCTCGAGCGTCTCGCCCTTTTGTACTGGCTTCTGCTGGCCGAGGTGCGTCTCGAGGTGGTCGAGCACATTGTTGATGCCTCGAAGGTTTCGATCGCGCTTCCGTTCGGTCGGGTCCTCGATGTCGTCGTCGGGGATCGGGTGGAGCTGCTGAGCGCCGCATGTTGAGCGCCGCCGAGCATGTCCTCTGGCATGTTGAGCGCCGCCGAGCGGGCGGTACCAGAAAGGCGAAGCACCAGTTTCGACGCGAGGCAGTGCGAAACCTCCAGGTTCTCGCTGAGCTTCTAGAGCTTCACCTCCTGCTTGAAGTCTCGCCACTTAGCTGGGTCGCCGTTCCAGGTCGGAATGACCTGATTCATACTGCTGAAGTTGTTGTGGTGGTCAGCCATCGTGATCACCGCGTAGCTGTAGATGTCGAAAGGGGCGTCGCTGACGTCCTCTAAGCTGAAGTTGGCGTCGCTGACGCTAGCGGCCTTGTGGAGCTTGTAGTAGCTGGCGTCGCAGACGCTAGCGGCCTTGTAGAAGTTGGAGTAGGTGGCGTCGCAGACGCTGGCAGCCTTGTAGAAGTTGGAGTAAATGGCGTCGCAGACGCTGGCAGCCTTGTATAAGTTGGAGTAGCTGGCGTCGCAGACGCTGGCAGCCTTGTAGAAGTTGGAGTAGCTGGCGTCGCAGACGCTGGCAGCCTTGTAGAAGTTGGAGTAGCGCAGGGCGTTGGACTGGGCGCCGCTGACGTCCACAAAGAGCAGCAGCAGCTGCAGGAAGGCGCTGGCCTTCGATTCCGTGATCACTTGCCTGGACGGCGTCGTCTTGGCAGAGTCTTCGGCGCGCAGCGCCGGCAGGGCAATGTGGACAGCGCGCGGCGGCGCTGGGGTAACCGAGCCTCGCTCCAAGCTGCCACTGTGATATGGAAGATAATCGCTGGATATATTTGACTCGCGCGGCGAGGGGCGTAGCTCTAAGGCCAAGGGCCCTAGTTCGAAATAAAAAATGGCAGCGGCGAGCAAGGAATGAAACCACAGGCCCCTCGAGGCTTCTGGGGGAAACCCTCTCGGGCCTCTTACATTCCTAGGGAGTGAGCTTGATTCACACCGAGGAGGAAGCGCGACGCAAGGAATAGCTTCCCAAAGCACCGTCCAAGATTTCACACATTCCATGTACCACGGGCCTGTTTCTGATATGGGCTTGTACGCTGTAGAAACGAATGCGCTAATGAAGTGTGTTGTTACTTTCGCTCTGCCACAGTGTGGTGATCGCCTGGAACGCATTGATTGTGTTATCTTGCATTGGGTTGGTTTTGCACTGGTTTCTATCCTGCGCCTCATCAGGGGCAACCGCTGGAAGCTACCGGACGTCCAGACAGACGCGCCACGCGTCTTATTTTGCGGTTTCGACCATCGGGGGGTTCGCGGCGCCCCACCTGTCCAGGCCTGCCCCGCCCTGCCCCCCACCCATGCCCCACCCTTACTGGGCCCTGGAAACGACAGGGCCGTTTTTTTGCCGGTTCCGTTCTGCCGTTTTTTTTCCGGTTCCGACACCGTTTTTGTACCGGTTCCGTCGCCCTTTTTTGACCGGTTCCAGCTCCGGTTCCAATCCTGGTTCCGTTTTTTTGCCGTTTCCGGTCGCCGTTTTTTTTGCCGCCTCCATTTTCAAGGGACATTTTCTCCGAAACGATGAAAAAACGGCCCTGCCGTTTCCGGGGCCCACAAAGGCCCCCCCCCCCCCCCGAAACAAAAAAGACGCGGCAGGCGTTCAGGGAACACGCCGCGACAGTGAGCCGACTGCGGCCTCGAGTGGACAGCTGGGGCGCCTGGCGGCCGGCCGAAGCCGCATCAGCTCCAGGAGCTGGGGAAGAGGACCCAGGGCCGACGCGAATCCGTTGCCCTGCAGCTGGAGGGAGGAAGAGAGGGATGGGCAGGGAGGGACGGGGGGAGGGGTGTGCGGGGGTGGGCGGGGAGGGGCGGGGGGGGAGGGGCGGGGGAAAAGGGGGGGAAAGGGGTGAGAGGGGGAGGATTGGGGAGGGAAGGCACGAGGGTGATGGGGCGGGGGTTGAGGGGGGAGGAGAAGGGGGGAGGGAGGGCGGGTGGAAATAGTGGGATGGGGGGGGGGGGGAAGAGTGGAGGGGGAATAGGAGGGAGGGGCGGGGGGAAGGGGGAGGGAGGGGAGAAGGGGACGGGAGGGAGGGCTGGGGAAAGGGGGGAACGGTGAGTGAGGGATGGAAGGAGGGAGGGAGTAAAAGGGACACGCCATCAAGGGAAGGCGAGGGGAACGGGCAGGGGACGGGGAGGGGGGGAGGGGGAGGGACAGGGGAGGGAAGGGAGGCGGGGCCACCGATTGGTTCAGCCACAGGATCGATCACTGCGGGTCGCCCTGGCTTTGGGACACTTGGGTGGATGAGGATTCAACCTTAACACTGGACCCAGGGGGGAAAACGTGTTCTAACTTATTGTTTGAAACGTGTGCTCGCATGTATGTATTTCTTCTCCGTGTGTATGTGGTCGTTTCCATTCCAGTCAACGTGTCCTCGCCCTCCTCCGCCTCCCTCTCGTCCTCCTCGTCCTTAATGTCCTCCTGCTCGTCCTCTTCCTCCTCGGCCTCATTATCCTCGTCCGCCTCCACCTCCTTGCCATCACCGCCGCCATCCTTATCGCCTTTGCCCTTTGGGCTCGAACAACTCTGGCTCAAGTGTTTCCGCAGCTCTTAGCAGTTCGGGGATGAACCCACGCTGCGCCGAGGCGCCCCTCCCCCCCGCCCCCGTGATTTGTCCACGGCCTGGCGAAAGCAGCTGGCATGACTTAGGCTTGACTTGAGCGGGGGTTGCCAGGCTAGAATGGAACGTGAAAAGGTGAAACAACAGGGCGCGCAACATTGCAGGCGCGGCCTTGTGAGTTTTGCCAACAAATTGCGGGTGGGTGGGCGGGGTGTTTGTTCGAGCATTGAAGGCGGTCTCCAACGGAGGCCTCCAAAGTGACCGCGTCTGGCAGTAACCGCCTCCGCGTGGCAGCGGAGGTGGTCGTGCGTTGGCACCTCGACCAACAATGAAAACAATGTGGGGCCATGGGCCTGCGTGGCTCCTTCTTTCGCTATCTTGGTCAGGCCAGCGCTGCGCGCGCGGGTAGAAACATCACCCGCGCGTTTGTTATATATAAAGCTGCACGAACCCATCAGGGTGCTTTCTCAGGAGCGCACGTCATGCGGCAGCCCTCTGGGCGCACTTCCCAGGAACACGCCAGACGCATGAAACGAGACTTACTCACAATATGCATAAACATACAACCCTTCAACCTCAGGGCAGGATCCCACGTCGGGCCCGCGGGCCCTCAGGGCGGAGCTTCACTTCGCGAGCTGAAGCTCCGCCATGCTGCGCGCCGCGGCCGCGAGAGGGCCCTGGCCGCGACCCTGCCAGGCGGCGATGGCATCCTCTGCGGCGTTCCAGAGCTCAGAAGGGAAGCGACAACGGCGCAGCGCCTTCGCCACCTGCTACGGAGGCGCAATGGCTGCCCCGGCTGCGGGGTCCAGGCGCCAACTGGGACTGAGCACCCCGGATGCCCCGTCGGCGGCGGCGCGGAAGCCACCCCGACAGGCCGCGCGCCGAGCGGCGGCTTCGAGGGCAAAGCTCCCGCGCTGGGGGCCCCCCGCAAGCAGCACCGCACGTGCCAGCGGCCGTGCCGGCTGCCGCACCGAGCAGACAGCGCCGCGCGAAGTCGACGGGCAGGCGGCCGATGCGGGCAAACCTGCCGCACGCCATCTTCGCGCGATTGGCTGCGACAGCATAGCGGCGCGCGGGCCCGGAATTGGGGGTGACCCCGAGGTCCTTGGAGCCCGTGCCAGAGGAGACCGACGGCGTCTGCTCTGCCAGCCATCGTCGCGCCGCGGCCGAATTGGCGAAGTGCTTGCTTTTGTCCCAATTGAGCCGCCGCCCCATGACCTGCTCGAGGGCGTCCGTCGCGCATAGCGCCTCCCGGACGGACTCCGCAGCCTCGCCGGCGTCGTGCGCCATGCGCCGTGCCAACCAGTGTGAAGTCAGCCACGTAGATCCGGCGCCGCAGGTCGTCGATTCCCCGACACGTTTGTGCCACGGCAGCGCGTGAGCACGCTCAGGAAAAAGACGGCGAGCGCGCAGCTAGGCAGAATGCCATTGGCGGGGGCCCAAGCACTGATCCGCCTGCGAGCGGAGTAAACGTGTACGGCCGGGCCGACAATCCACAGCGGCACCCCAGCGCGCTCGAGCATGCCAGGCAGGGAGCCCAGGGCGATGTGGCCGTATGCCTCACTACTTCCTCCTGTCCAGCGCCGCCCCAGAAATGCTCTCGCCAAGGGCCGGTCCCAAGGCTGGCACAAGCAGATCCAGAATGGAAGCCCCGCCCCTGCAGGCCCCTTCGCTCCACCTGGTGAATTAGGGCGCTCGAGAAGGGCCGCGTGCTCGGATCTTGGAGAAGCAGGCGCTCCGCCCACGGTGGAAGGATGGCCTGAGGACGGCGGGGGCAAAGCGTTGGCGGCTTCGCCAGAGGAGGCACGGAGGAGCGCCACTGGAAGCAAGGCGCTGGCGCACCCCAGTTCTCCGGACTAGGCACTACCCTCCTCACGCCTTCTTGCGATTGTTTTGGTCGAGTACACGATCAAGTGACTTTTCGTCAGCGTGACCTTTGGTGCGCGCCCATCGGGGACCCCCGATCGCCGAACACGATGCGATGGCAGCGGCTTTCGCGCTTAATGTTGGCTCCCCTTCAGCCGCCCACCGCAGGCCACTTTTGCCTGGAGTCACTCTTGCGTGTAGAGTCAACCCGCACAGTAAGGATGGGCACCCGTCGCAAGGGTACCCTTGCATATTTGCCTCCGCGGTCAATCCTTCGCCACTTCCGTCGAGAAACTTCGGCATGGGCGTCCAAGGCCCTTGCATCCTTATCGCGCATCCTTATGATACGGGCCGGCTGTAGCTGACTCGAGCGACGCCAAGGCCAGTCGAAACATGTCCGGCCGGAGCCGCGGGCGGCGCTATTCGTCCATCAGGAGCAGATATCCGCTGGGAGCGGAGGGGCACCACCTCTGGCTTCGGCCGCGCTGCGTGGAAGAGGCAGGTCGTCCGGGAGGCTCCCTCCAGCGTCAACAGAAAAAGGAGGACAGAAAGCCAACGGGAAGGGAGGAAGAACACGATGAAGCCTGGACTCAGCCTTCCCCGCCCTCCTCTTCGGCGGTCGGTAGCGGGGGGGCAATAGAGACGGGGGGATCGAAAGGTGCCCTGACAGAGTGCCCTGAACGGCATCTGAGCTGCCACCACCAGCCCCAGACGTGCTGGACAGGCGCACGGTGCTTCCCCCAACCCGCTTACCGTCGGGGCGCTGAAGAAGGAATCCTTTTCGTTGGGGAGGGGCTCAGTTTTCCTCGATTGCTTCACAGTTTGCCTTGGGTTTTCCTGAGGTTTCCCCTGGAAAATCGAACTTTAACTGATGGGAGAAAGGGGCCTCGTTCCTTATTTAGGGTTCCTTAGGTCAACGTCCCGACTGTACTCCTTGAGATCCAACGTTGCAAAAAACAAATGCAACATCGCAGAAAGTCACCACTGGAGCCCCAGACACCACTTTTCGGCTTCCTTTCTCGAGCCGCGTCGACGTGTGAGGGCCTCGGGGCCCGGCATCGAGCGAAAGCGCCCGTAGTGAAACAGCTGCCTTCTCAGGGTTGTTGGCCCCCGCGGACGAGAGCCGGAGCTTCTGCAGCCGCCTCGGCTCTTCCGTACATATCGGACCCACAGGGCGGCCGCGCTCGCCACTCCATGTAATCCGAGGCGGGGATGCATCCAGCCCCCGGCAGGGGCATCGCTCTCCGCGGTTCTCAGCAGGCGGCGGACGTGTCCACCGCCCGCTGGCGCACCAGGACCTCGGTTCCCAGGCGGTGGATCTGGATTCACCCCCGCCTCGCAAGGAAGAGCGCTTCCTCGGAGGGGGGGGCCCAGCCGAGACGGCGCCGGCGCTCCCGCGCGGCCCCGCTCAGCATCGGTGCCCGGAGACCCCTCCTCGAGGCCCAACCCGACTCGACTGCATCGTCCGGGAGGTCAGATTCTGACTTCCCCGAGATCCGCCGTCTCAGAAAAGTTGAGGCGTCGTGAAGAATCGCGCCTGGAGCCCTGGACCCGACCTTTCTGCGGTGTTGCTCGAGCCAGGTGAATCCATGAGGGTCCCGGGGCCCGAACTCATGTGAAAAGGCCCGGCTCGAGAACGCCCAGCTCGAAAACATTGAGTCGCTAGGATCTCAGGCTTTGCCCTGGTCCGAAATCCCGCTCAGGCCGGCTGAATTCCGCTCCGTCCGGCTCAGTCCCCTTGCATCCGGCTTCGTGTCGCTGAATCCGTGGCCTAATCCGGCGAGCCCCCCAATGGGGCTCAGTCCTGCCTCCCCAATCCTTCCGACGAGGATCTCCCAACGGTCGCCTCCCAATCCCGACCCGCCCTTCGCGGAGGGCCCCGCCGTGGCGACGAGGAGCCTCCGGGAGGTCCAGGACCAGACCACCCCGGCCGCTGCCATGCTTGTTCCACGCGCGGGCCCCTGGAGGCCTCGACCGCTTTCCCACGGTGATGGGCCTGGTTTCCACCACCACCTCCACCATGAGTTGGAGGGGGAGGGGGTCTTCCTCCTCCTCCTCCTCCTCCTCCTCCTCCTCCTCCTCCTCCTCCTCCTCTTGCTCCTCCTTTCCCCCTCCAACTTATGGTAGTGGTGGTGGAAAGCATGCCCATCCTGCGGGGCCGGTGTTCTTCGCGCGGGCACGTTTTTCGACGGCCCCGAGGCGCGGCGAGGGCCCCCAGAGGCCGCCAGCGGCCAAAAGCCCGCCGTTCCGGTTTTTCGGGGGGCGGAGCGTCGGCTCTCCAGGGAGGGGGCCCGAAGCGCCAGCTGAGCGGCGCAAGAAAAACGGGGTCAAATTACGCCGACATTGGCGCGCAAGCCGCCCGCGTCGGGTCGCGCGTGAGCGACTTCGTCTCCAACATAGCGTGCCGCGCCGGCAGCCCGCGTGAGCCGCGGCGTAAGGTCGCCGTGTCGTCTCGCGTAAGACCCCTTTTTTGATCGCCTGATCCTCGCTCAGCTGGGGCAGAGCGCCGCCGCTGCCTCGACGGGCCCTCCTCCGAGCTACCGCCCAAGAGCGGCCCATGGCGCCGCGGCGCCGCGGCCCCGTCTGCCTCCTCCTGGCGTGCGCGGCGGCGGGCTCCGCGCGGGCGCTCGGCCGCGGCGCCGCGGCCGCGAAGGAGGTCGAGACCGCACCGTCGTTGTCGTCGTCGTCGTCGTCGTCGTCGTCGTCGTCGTCGTCGTCGTCGTCGTCGTGGTCGTGGTCGTGGTCGTGGTCGTGGTCGTCCTGGCCGTCGTAATCGTGGCCGTCGTTGTCGTCTTCGTCGCAGCCGTCGTGGTCGTAGTCGTCGGCGTCGTCGTCGTGGTCGTGGTCGTCGTCGTAGTCGTGGTCCTGGCCGTCGTAGTCATCGTCGTCGTGGTCGTGGTCGTAGCCGCCGTGGGCGTCGTCGTCGTGGTCGTCGTCGTGGTCTTGGTCTTGGCCGTGGCCGTCGTGGTCGTGGCTGTCCTGGTGCCGGGGCCGGGAAGGAGGTTCGAGGTTCGAGGCAATCGGGCGTCTTCGTCGGTTCTCTGCGGGTCTCTAGTCTCCGGATGCTGTCCAGCAGCTGCGCCTTGCCGAGGGCCTCCCAGGGGTGCCCTAAAAGTCCCGAACCGCCTGAGATCGAGGTTTCGTGACCGTTTCGTTTCTCTGCGGTTATCCAGCCTCCGGATGCTCTCCCACAGCTGCGCCTCGCAGCTAGTTGCGGCCCCAGCGCTGGACGTCTTCCTCGATGTTACGCTGGCGCCTCTGGCGCCGGCAGGCGCTCGCTGCGTGAGCCGATTCGCGGACCTCCCCCCCCCCTTCCCAAGTGTGGCTATATCACGCCCCCTCCTCGGAGGGCACCAACTATACACCTGCACCGATCCTGACCAGGCCAATCCTAGGCCCAGCATCGGTGTATGTGCGTTCCTGCCCCAGGCAAGGGAGCGTATGCACCGATCCCGGCCCCAGGGTGATCCTGGCCAGGATCGGTGTTGGTGTATAGTTGGTGCCCTCCTACCTCACCGTCCGCCCCGCGAGGCCCCCGCGGGCGCCGCGCCGCTACAGCCCGCGGCGGGGCCGCCCGGCGCTGCAGATGAGGCGCCGGACGGCCTGTGGAGCGGCTCCGACGCCGCGCCGTGGAGCGCGCACGGCCCGCGGCAGCCGCGCAGCAGCGTGGCCAGGCACGGCGCGGGCTCCCGCAGCGCAGGGCCCCGGCTGCAGATCCTGGGCATGTTCGACTCGGGGACACACCTGCTCGGGGCGCTGCTGGAGGCCAACGTGGGGCACGAGACCATGCGGGACATCTGCCCCAACGCAGACATAGGCGCCGAGAACACTTGGAAGGATCGGCGGCGCGTAGGAGTGAATCCTCGCCGGGGTGGCTTGTGGTGCGGGCCCACAAGGCACCCCACCCTTGGCTTGCGGGCTTAGATTTGCCCCCCCGCCCCCCGCCCCCTCCCCTCCCCCCCGCGGTGCCCTCGACCCGCGCATCAGGGGCCGCTGTGCCCAGGGCCGCTCTTCTTTGCGGAGCCCAGAGGAGGACTACCACTGCCACTTCTGGAAGCACGAGACCCCGCAGCAGCTGGACAGGCTGGTGGGCGTGTTCAAGCGCCAGGAGGCGGCGTTTGGAGCCCGCAGGTCCTTGGTCGTGGTCGCTATGGTGCGAAGTCCGCTCGCGCAGCTGGCCGGCTGGGCGAAGGCGCCGTACGATTTGCAAGAGTGTGTGAACAGGGTCGGTTTGTACAATACCGACTCTCCCGGATCGCTCAAGCCATCCGCCCCTTGCTCGATGCGCGGCGACAGCTTCGCAGGGCTCACCGGCGTTTGGAACGAGTACGTGCGCGCGTATGACAACCTGAGCCGCAGAGCCGACGACGGCGTTCGCACGATCGTGGTGGAGTACGAGCGTTTGGTGCTAGACCCGGAGCCCGTCGTCCGACAGATCGCTGGGGCACTGGGCCTGCGCCTGGACACTTTCAGGTCCATCGAGTCGGATGCGAAGAAGGACGGCGAGTCGCACGGCAGAGACGAAGCGATCCAGAGCATCGAGAACATGCTGTATCAGCGAGACTTTAATCCAGGGGGCAGTTTGGGAGGGTGGGGCTCCAAGGGAGCCGTGTGCAGGTCCCTGGACCAGGACTTACTACGGCGGCATGACTTCGTCTTGAGATCGGGGAGCAGAAGAGCCTACATTGCAGACTGCGAGTGATCCTTACTGTGCCATCTAATTCATGAGAAAAGCGCATCCTACAATGATTGGTGTTGCTACTTGCTCTCCTTGGCACCAAACGGCAAATGCGACAACACGCACATGAACTCTGCGCCTCCTTGTGATCCTGTTTCCCCCAGACGGTGCTTGCGCTCAGGGCTCCTCCCTCCGGCTCTGCGGAATTGGCCCTGTGGGTCGCAGTCGGTCGTTTCCGCTCGGCCATGCGTGGTGCCCCGTGATGCCTTGTGGCCGCCCTCGGCCGCTCCCGCTCCGTGCCTACCGGCTGGTGCCCCGCGGTTTCCCGAGGGCCGCAGTCGGACGCTGGCAGCTCCACGCGTATATGGTTCCCAAGGGGCTGCGGTCGGCCGTCCCCTCTCCCTCTCTCTCTCTCTATATCGGTGCCCCCTTTATGTTTGGTGCCCCAACGGCTCCCTGTGGCGCAGAGGGCCAGTGGACACTCAGGAGAGGAAAAAACACACAGACACAATTAATCGTCGATTCCCAGGAAAATATGGGAAAATATGGGTAGTGGGGGGGAAAACAAAAACCCAGAAAATATTAGAAAATATGGGGAATAGTTTTATTTGTGTGTATTTATTTGTGTGTCCTGGGGCCCCTTCAGACACACGTGGAACCACACACAGGGCCTGTGTGTGTGGTTCCACGTGGGCCGCAGTCGGCATTCCCTTCTCCACCTGGTGCCCTATAGGCTTCCTCCTCCTCCTCCTCCTCCTCCTCCTCCTCCTCCCCTGTCTGTGGTGCCCCCTGGAACGCAGCCGGCCGTTCCTGCTCAGTGCCCTAGACTTGCACCCCGTAGGTTTCGCCCCATCGGATTGCACACCATACACTTTCGATTCCGTCTTTTTACGAATTAGAACGCCCCCCCCCCCTCCCGCAGAGGCTGGGGTTACTGGTACCCCTCCGCATTGTACGTTTTTGACCTATCATCCACGACCTCTAACATCAACCCCGCAATCCATTACATACATAGTTACGCCTGAGAGAACCCAGTCAGTGGATGTTTTGAAAATGAATACTATGGAACTTGAAATCGATTGTGAGATCGAGAACGAGACCGATAGTGAAATCGATGATGAGGACGATTGTAAGGTCGATCGTGAGACCGAGAGTGAAATCGATTCACTGAGATCGATAGTGAGATCGATCGCGAGATCGCTCATGCGATCTCTAGTGAGATCGCTTGTGAGATCGATAGTGAGATCGATTGTGAGATCGATGGTGAGATCGATAGATAAGTGGGTAATGAGATCGATGGTGAGACCGATCGATAAGAAGATCGACCAGGAACCCGGGAACCCGGGAACCTCGCCGCCCTCCGAAATCGGCCCTGAACCCAGAATCGGGAATCCGGGAACCCGGAACCAGGAACCCGGGAACCCAGCGTGCGACCGAAATCGGCGGGACACTTTGGCCAAATCCTTCAACTTCCGCGAGGACCCCTTCAGTGCAAGCACTGATTGAGGAATATTCAATGCGGTGCGCAGTCGTTGGTCTAGAAAGTTCGTGTTGACCCAATCCCTATCACATAACATCATGCGGTCCGCATGCGCGGGCCCCCGCGCGCATGTCAGCATCATTCCAAATCAATACATGGTATACAGTCGAGGCCCTGAAGAAGGAACCCTTTTCGTTGGGGAGGGGCTCCGTGTTCCTTAATTCTTTTGTAGCTTGCCTTGGAGGTTCCTTCGATTTTCGATGCGAAATCGAAGTTCAGCTTATGGAAAACAGGGGCCTCGTTCCTCATTTAGGGTTCCTTAGGTCAGCGCCTCGATTGCAAGTTGATCGACACAGAGTTGCCCAGAAACAGTGAAAAAAAAACAGCTGGTTCCCCAGAAAGCGTTGCCAGATGTTTGCTCGACCTCCCTGGCCTTCCCCCCCCCACCTTCCTGCGTCTGCCGCTCCTGCGGCTGGTGCCACACGTCGTCCCGGTCGACGTCTGTGCGCCGGTACCGGCAGAAGGCCCATACGTCGCAGTGGGAGGCGCACAGCTCCGCCAGAAATCGGGGGCGGAAAAGAGGGGGGTGATGACTAGGGGGGGGTGGATATCATGGCGGGGGGCATGATATTTCCCCAGATTTCATGGCGCCTCTTCTTATTTCATTATGTCCCTGGCCCCCCCGTTGGGCCGCGCACATGCCGCTGGTCATGATTTGCACCCCCCCCTCTTGGACACCCCCCTCTTTGCCGCTCCCGAAGAAACTGGCTGCAGAAGTCCTCGACGCCGCCAAGGTTGCAGCGCCACTTGCCCCTTGCCTTACCACCTCGTTCGCCGCAGGCCCGATTTCAGCCTTCCACGAACATCGCCCCGCATGTGCCCTTGAGGCGGTTGATTATCTCTGGCCAGGTCTTGAGGCGCCCCTCTCTCCGATTCCACTGCGGCCTCCAGTGGATGTCGCACCGAGGCACGCGGTAGAGGCTGACGTGCGGGCCGTTCCAGTCGCGCTGGTGATAGGCGGGGTCGTTGCCCCAGCCGTGGGCGCTCGCTGCAGGGGTGCTGTGCCAGCAGGACAAGTATCTCCAGGCGCTGTCAGAGGGTACACCCCGGCTGCTCCTGTCCAAGCTGGACCAGTCAGCAGCACGATAGCGAACAGCGCGCCAGGTTGAGGCGTCGGAGAGCACTTGGTCTGCATCCCCTTCCTGGCCGGTCTGGCCAGTCTGGGTGGTGCTTCCCGCTGGGGCGTTACCGTCGACTGCGTTGGGTGGCGGGGCAGCTACCGTGGATGATCCAGGCGAGGTGCGCGGAGTCAGCTCCGTCCCAGATCGTGACCCAGTCGCCCCCCGCTTTGGCGCAGAGTCTCGGCCCTGTCCGGACCTCCTGCGCAGGATCTATCACGGAGCCAGGCGGGACGTCGGGCTAGAGCCGCTCCCCAGTCTCGTCAGCCCAAACGTGCCAGCGCGCGGGGGGAGCGCCACCATCGTCACTGGCCATTCGGCAGTCCCCCACCCGCACGTTGGGCGCGATGCCACTGTGCTGCTGTGACTCGCTTGGCTTGGTGGCCAGGGCGAGCCCGAGGCGGTGCTCGTCAGCCGCCCTAACCACCCGCTGTCGTCGCGTGTGCCCGCGCCGTTCCCGCCTTCTTGGTCGTGGGGACGGGGCGAGCGCGGCTGTCCCTCCCCCCCCCGCCGCCGCCCTCGCCGTCGCTCCAGTCGGGGTGTGGCGCCGGCCTGCGCGGCCGTGCTGCCCTGTTCAACATGCCCGCCAGCTCCGCAGTGGAGGGCTGGCCTCGCCCTTGGTCTCTCCAGGCGCGGAGCCTTCGGTTTCCCCCCACCGCCGAGCTTCTCCGCGTGAGCGGACCTGGCACGCTGTGTCGGGTTCGCTGGGGGGGGGCATCGTCTGCACGCCCTGGGGGTTGGAGCTCGCGGTCCCCAGTGGCGCCGCCTGCCGCATGCTCTCGCGTCCCGCCCGCGGCTGTCGTCTCGGGGACATCCACGCCAGGGCGGAGGCCCCGCTGCCGGGCACCCACCGCGCCTCCTTCCGTGCCCGTTGGCGCGCCACGCGCGCGCAGAGGCGATCCTCTTCGGCGCGCCTCTGGGGGATGGTCGCTCCGACTGCAGTCGGGCTGTTGGGCCCCGTCTACGGCAGCAGAAGGTCTGCCAGGCGGGTGCTGCCAGTCGGGTGTTCCACCTTGCGTCCGGAGTGAAGTGGTCGACGCGCCTGCCGTTCGCGCTCTGGTGGTGGCTTGCTGTCCAGGGCGCGCAGGAAGACGAGGAGAATGACGTCACCCAGTATCGGTTCCCCCAGGATGTCGTAGTCGTCCCTCCATAGCACCCGACGCAGTGTCAACGGCACTTCGCTCCCCGCCTACAGGCTGCCTTCTTGCTGGTTGCCAAGGCTGGACACATCCCGGTGTATATCCCCGAGTTGGGCCCCCGATTATGGTCCAGCCGAGGACCCCGCAAAGTCGGGGATTGGGGTCGCCATGCCTTTCGTTACTCAATCTCTTGGCCCCTACCCATCCGGAGCCCGCTTGACGGACACAGGGCTCGAAAAATAGTCAAACCGCAAGGTAAGGATGAGCAATGTTCCAAGGTGACCCTTGCATCCTTCCCCTTCGGCCCACCCTTGGCCGCGTTCGCTGGCCGCGCCCCGCTCGCAAAGCGTCGACATGGCCCTCCAGGGCCCGTGCATCCTTGTCGTCCCTCCTGATGATACGGCTTGACTGTAGAGGCCGAAGCTTGGGGAAAAACGCCAGGCTACAACTTCTACGCCGCAGCGCGGCAGAGGCAGTCCGCGCACGCGCGCTCGGGCAAGCCGGGCGGCGGCATCGCGAATTGCCCGGCCGCGAGGGGGAGGGCAACTGGCGGGAGGGAGGTGGCCGTGGGCGGGCGGAGAGGAGGGAGAGCGCTCACGCGGCGGGCCCCGCCGCGGAGCGGCCGGGGCGGCCGGCTGGTGCCGCCAGGAGCCGGCACGCCAGCGATGACGGCGCCTGGGGTCGGGGGCCGGGGGTCGGGGACGACCCTCCTCCTCCTCCTCCTCCCCCCCCCTCCTCCCCCTCCTCCTCTCCTCCTCCTCCTCCTCCTCCTCCTCCTCCTCCTCCTCCTCCTCCTCCTCCTCGAGGCCAGCTCACAGCACGCGTCTGGGGTCGGGGGCCACGAGGCCCCCCCGGGCTGCCCCCGCCCGGGGGCCCCAGGCGCGCCCCGGGCGAAGCGCCGGCCGTGTCCCCCCGCCCGGGCACCCTCATGGGCCAAGTTCGATCCGATCGGTCCGATTCGGTGATGGTCGTTTTCTGCTTCATTGTTTGGCCGATCTGCGCGGGCCCTCGCCTTCCCCCTCCCCCCCCCCAATGGAGTAGCTCTTGGCTTTGTGTGTTGCGCCTGTTTCGAGCAGGTGGGGTCTCACGCACTGCTGCAAACAGTCGCATTCAGCAGAGGTCCCGAGCCAGACCCCCCCCCCCGACTCCCACCCCCCTTTCGCCCAATGTCGAAACGCCGATTAAGAACACGTTTACATATGTCGCGCGCCATTCGTTCCGACGCGCGGCCTTCCGTCTTGGGGCGGGCGCCGTTGCCGCCAGGGCAAACGCCGCCTCGGGCGCGGCGGGTTTGCTGTGGGGTTTGCCGCGGCGCCGGCTGCGTCTCCTTGGGCGCGGGATGCAGGGTTTGCCCTGGGTTTGTCGCAGTGTCGGCGTCGTCCGTTTGGGCGCGCCGAGAACAAACGGCGCGGCGACATATTGTTTTCGGCCAGTGCTATCCGAACCAGTCTGGATGCGATGCAATGAGGAGGACCAGCTTGCAAGAGGCAGCTGTGCATCCTGGCGCAGCCGATCCGATTCGATTTCGACTTCGTGCAGATGCAGCCCGATCCGATCCGATTGCCCGAGTCGCCCTTGACCGATTTTGCTCTCCCTCCCAGCCGCAAGGAGAGCCGGCGCGGTCGCCCCCACCCCCTGCCTATGACATCCGGGCGTCGCCGAGGGAAAGATCACGACGGGCTACTTCGCCTTGTTTCGGGGATCCTCTTCGGGGCCTCTTGGAGGCCGCATCGGGGCCTCTTGGGGGGTCCTTCTCGGGCTCCTTTTGGGAGCCTCGTCGGAGCATCTGAGGGACCTCTTGGGGGCCTGCCAGTGGTCTCGCAAGCCAGCTTGGGGTGAGGGTCCTCACAGATCAAGCCAGCTCGAAAAAGGGCAGGACGAAGATGGAGTCAATGGTCCTGGGCGCGAGTCCTTCACGTCGTCGTGATTTCCCGCGACGTTGAGCCTATCTCGACAACCCAATGACTCACGGATTACATGCCTCACAGCACATTTGGTTGGACCTTTTCACACAACCTTGGTTTTTCGATGTTGGTTGAATGGAAAAACTCCCCATGGGAGCTCCCTATGAGGCCACGAAGCGTGTGTGGACATGCTGGGAGCAGATGCGAGGCGGGTAGGTTTGTTGTCCGCTGCTGGCTTTGCTCTAGGCGTGTTCAATCCATGTAAGGGCGGAAATCTCTGCTGCCGAGGGGGCAAGCCGCTTGCGCCAGCGCTGAGTTTGGTTAAAAGAAAAAGGAAGGAGCCGGCCAAAGGTGTGTGTGTGTGTGTGTGTGAAAAAGGA
The DNA here is from genome assembly GCA_963575745.1 of Prorocentrum cordatum. NCBI lineage: Eukaryota > Dinophyceae > Prorocentrales > Prorocentraceae > Prorocentrum > Prorocentrum cordatum. Next base: position 609,584 of record CAUYUJ010002036.1, read on the forward strand.
GCCATAGTGGCAATAAGAAGTAAGGTGTGTGCGTGCGTAAAAAAACCTAGGACGCAAGGCAAACCTCAAATCCAGCAGGACCGCACGGGAGGCTCAGATGCCCGACGGGCGTGCGCCAACCCAGCCTGGAGGCGAGAGGGAGAGGGAAGAACGTTGAGCTTGAGGCTGTGGCCGCCAGGGCACCAGCAAGCAAGTCATCCAGCAATGCCAGACATCGCCAACCATAACAAATGCATACGAGCACTTGGGCGCGGTCGCACAGCGCCGTAAGGTAACGGGCCACCACAAGCTTGCATGGCACCGACCTGAGCGCCGCGAGATCAAAACGCACAGTGGCGAAAAGGGGGTACCTGCAGGGGAGAGAAGGCAGACTGACAGCCCCCTAACTGGAAGACAGGATTGGGAAAACTGCTATGCATGGACTGACGACAGGCAAATGACAGCTGAGGCCAACCGCGACGCAGAGACCAGCGCAATAACGAACAACCCGAAATCATACCATCTGACTGCTCGCGCAGACTACCAACGCAGACATAGCTAAGTGCACCGCAAGATGAGCGCTTGGTACCTGGGCGGAATCCCGACTGACGGAGATGCTGACTGGGATCGTCCCACAAGCAGTGGAGCTGGACAGACTTACGGCAATGCCACCGGTCTGCCACAACGAGAATGCCAACAATGATGAATGCACAGGCGCGTGAAGAAGGAAAGGGCCCAGGGCAGGCATTATGTCCCTGACGAGAAGATCCCAAAAGTTGAAACCCATGAAAAGGAATGTTGGGAGCTTCTCGATTGGAGGTTAGCCTGAGGGGCGGATTCGCTCGTTCCCAGTCAGCCCTCATTCTAAAAGAACTTAGATTCAGTGGTTGATTGTTGGAAGAATGAGCGATCAAACTATTGTTTGGTAAGGCTTTTACCGTCATTTGGCTACGAACTCATGAAATCGATCACATCATGATCGACCGGATCTTGTCTTTCAAGAAGCGAGCGCGAGTGCTCAGACGCTGCTTTTCAATCAATATAAGATCTTACTGGTCGAGCGTTATTTGATAATCGTTTTCATGGACGTTCTGTTTCATCGTTTACTTTACATATGTTTCTTCCACTCAAATGATTGTCATTCTTTTTGTGGGAGAACCAGTTGGAAGAATATACAAAAGAAGAGGCAAGTCAAGTTTTGCCGAACAAGTTCCTTCCGTGCGAATTTTCGGGCTAATCGTTAAACGATGAGCGATCCACAGAAGTATATGCTCACGTATTAATGCAGAGCATATGTGTGGATCATATGTTAACGACCCAGGCGTTTTTGCGAGAAAGAGGTCTTGGCGGCAGGATCATTACCCGAGGTTTGTTTGTAGGAGCTGGTTAATCGACCAACCATAGTCTCTTAAACAAAACATGGCATCCTAAAGATAAGATGTGTGATTCTGTAAGAGGCAAGGGTCAAAGAGGAAAACATCCATCAACGGGAATTGAGCTCTCATTAACCGGCAGAGGGGAAGAGCTCCGTGCAATATTTGTTGTATGCATTCCTTGTTTCTTGTAGTAATTTGTTCAAGCATCAGAAGTGCAGAACTTTTGTTTATTTCCTGTGTCTGCTCCTGGGCACCCATGCCAGTAACCTGAGAAGATAGCAAGTCAAAGGGAAGGTACTCCTCATCTAACAGATGACAGGAAAGACAAGATGTAACGTCCGACTTGCTTTTTTGGCATCATGTTTAAGCATCAATGCGTGGGGGAAACGTAAGTAGACTACCACTACACGTTGTGACAAAGTAAAAATTCAGAGGAGGAGTACTTTAGGACGAAGGTCGTAACTACTTAGAACCCACAGCACTTTTTCCATCGAAGATGATTCCAGAGAAGGTAGCAGTTACAGCTCCTGGATAAATGTAAAATAAAATTTGTCTACAACAGAACATTATCATGTAATCCTTGCTCAAGCGCTGCACTCCCAAGAATTGTTCGTGTTGTGCCACCCATAGTGACCATGAATACGAAGAGAATGCCCACAAAGGGAAGACCCATGCATGCTGAATTGGTTTTCAGAAGTAAACATGGCAGACCCCCCAGATGTACTTCACCCAGTAAGGTTTGTTGTGCCAGCCGGTAAGGATATCAATAGTGTAACTCCTAGGCTAAGCTCTACAGCAGTTTCTAAACCTACAGTGTACGAGAGATGTCTCCAACCAGCATTCCCAATAATTTGAATACAGTTCATGGCAAAGATCACGGAGTGGTTCCCGAATCTTGGTTTTGTAACCTATCAGACTTGATTGCGCGAATCATCCCGAAAGCTGGAAGTATTAAGATGTAAACATGTGGATGTCCAAAGAACCGAAATACGACTTTAAATTAAGATTCGTGGTACCCTCCAAACGCTGGTTCACGGAAAGTGTGCGAATTTGAAGATCAGACAAGACCATTCGAAGACCTCCTGATAACCTTGGCGATGTCAATGAAAGAAAGACCGTGTTCTACCGCTGTTGGCGGAAAACTGGGGGGGGTCACTACCTGTTCGACCCCCCCCCCTCCGGAAAACCAGGGGGGGGTCACTACCGGTTCGAACATCCCCCCCCAGTCCATCATGAAAAGGGGGGGGTCACTACCGGTTCGATCCCCCCCCCTTTCGAAAACCGGAGGGGGTCACTACCGGTTCGAACCCCCCCCCCGTGGGACAGTGGTGGGTACGTTGGTGGTGGGGACAGTGGTGAGGACAATGGTGGGAACAGTGGGGACAGTGGGACAGTGGTGGGGACGGTGGTGGTGGGGACAGCGGTGTGGGGACAGTGGGAATATGGTGGAAACAGTTGGACAGTGGAGGGTACAGTGGTGGTGGGGACAGTGGTGAAGGCGGTGGCGAGGACGGCGGTGGGACAATGGGACAGAGGTACAGCGGGGACAGTGGTGGGGACAGTGGGGACAGTGGTGGGAACAGTGGGACAGCTCAGCGGGACAGCGGAGGAGTCAGTGGGACAGCGGGGACAGTGGGGATAGTCGGGCAGTGGTTGGGGCCGTGGAGAAAGTGGGGAGAGTGGAACCGTGGTGGGAACAGTGGTGGGGACAGTGGGGACATTGCGACAGTGGTGGGGGCACTGGTGGGGACAGTAGGGACGGTGGTGGAACCAGTGGGGACACTGGTGGTGAGGATAGTGGTGCTGTGAACAACCGTGGGGGATGTGGTGCGGACGGTGGTAGGGACCGGGAGTCGTTTGCTGGCGGTGAGGGGGGGGGGGGGGAGAGGTTCGAACTGGTGGTGACCCCCCTCCGGTTTCGAGGGGGGGGGTTCGAACCGGTAGTGATCCCCCCCCCGTTTCAAGGGGGAGGGGGGGGGGTTCGGGGAGGGAGGGAGGGGGGTTTGCCGGGGGGGGGGGGTTTCCAGCCAGGGGGGGGGGAGGATTTTCGGAGGGGGGGGGAGGGGGCCGGGTTCTGGAGGAAGAGGGGGGTGAATTTTCCACAGTAAAGCGGCGGTGGATCACGCTCTCTCCAATGAAAGCGTTCCTGCTGTGTTCAAGAGAGCCCAAGGGAGCGCGGGCATAGTCCTTAATTGTTAGGCGATAAGAGCTTATATTTAGAGGTAGTGCCCAGCAATGGTCCAACGGTTAGGAGATGCAGGCCATGGGGGTGCCAGGATCTGTATATGATTTGCGATTGAACCAAGCAGTCCAGCCCTTCTTCTCGTGCTGGAGAGCGAATTCGGTCCAGCGTGCCCGACGCAGCAACAAATCTTGGCGTGCACATCCTGGCGCTGCGACGCTGGCCATCGAGCGCGATGGCCTTGCAGTGCGAGCGCGCTGGCGGCATGCTGGGTTCTCTTCTTGAAGCAGTGGGGCCATCCGCTGTTGGCCCTGGAAACAGCTCGAACCTTACCCCCCTGGAGGCTGGCCTGCAGCGACCCTGGCAAAGCGCCGACAAGCACGACGCTTTTGCACGTGAGTCCTGGCCGCCTGGCCCAGGGGTGCGCGTTGATATCCCCCGTGGTCAACTCTTGATGAGGCCTCGCGTTGTCGGAGACCTGCGCTTCCGACATCCAGTGCTCGCGAGGAGGAGGAGGCAACTCTTGAGCAAGTCCCCGCTGAGTTGCGGCGCCTGGCATCCTCGGCCGCCAAACATCAAAAGTGGGGAACGGGAGCGCGAACGGAAACGACCCGCGGGGGCAGGCGCGGGGGGGGCGCGCGTCCGAGAAGAACGAATGGGCTGCGCGTTGCATAGCAGTCAGTTGGAGAGAGGACCGACTGCATCTCATGCTGGGCCTTCGAATCGACTGCGCCTGTCGTGCGAGCGCGGCGCCCGACCGCCCGCTCAGGCGACGGCCGCGCGCGCGCCTGGGAAGGCGACGAGGGGCGAGGCACGGCGGCGGGCGCGAGTTCGGTCACAGGGGCCGAGAAGGGGGCGAGCGGAAGCATCGCTGGCAATCCGAAGTGAGGATTTGCGAGACCATGTTTTGAGACGGCGCCGTTGTTCATCAGTTGGAAGCGGATGAGGGGCACCGATGGCTTTGACAGAACAATTTAGGGATGCATCTCCGCAACACACAAGGAAGAGGTGGAACGTGGAGAGACGAGAGTTGTTCGGTCGCCGGGCCTGCGCCATTGGCCATTGGATCCATGCTGCGGGCGCGACTTGAACTTCCATCGGGGGCGGGGGGAGCACTCAAATGCTCGGGCCCTTACTCCTGGCGGCGGTGGAACAGGAGCAGCGGCAGTCGGCGCCGCGGCGGCATTCCAGGGAGGAGAGGGCGGCGGCGGATGGCGAGGAGGCCCAGGAACAGGAAGAGCCAGGCGCAGCGGCGGCGCCGCGGGCTGTCTCGACCGCGGAGGCGGAGGCGGGGGGCACGCCGATGCCTCTCACGCCCCACGCGTGCACGACGCGGTCGCGCATCGGCGAGCAACGCGCCAGGCCCGCGCCGAAAAAGATAGCGCGCGCGCGGAAGGGGGCAGCGCGGCTGCGGCTACGGCTCGGGCCTCAGAAAGGGGAGGATGGATGGGGGGTGATGGAGGAGCTGCGGCAAGGAGGCGCGGGGCGCCGCGGATTCAAAACGACGGCCCCAACACCACAAGATGGTTGGGAAACGCCACGAGCCTCTTGCGCCACGCGGCCCTGGGACGCCTCGCCGCTGGCCCCCGCGGGGCCAGCGCGCCCTCTGCGAGACAACGCCCCCTGAGACCCAGGCCGCGCTGCGCTGCGGAAGAGCGCGCAGCAGGAGGTATCCCTGGCATCGCTCGGACGTGTGCATTTTTTCTCGGCGAGGGCGATCGAGGAACATCCTTGATCGTTTGGCGAAAGAGCCACGCACGAAACCGAAAAAAGCACAGGGAATGGACGTCCGAGCGATGGCCAGGGAGGTATCGTCGCAGTTTCGAGACGCCCTGGAGCTGTCTTGGGTCCCCGGCAGGGGCCCACAAACCATGGCGTCGGCGCGCCTCTGTTTTCGGGAGGAGGCGTGCGTCGCGCCACCAGTCGCTGGCGCGTCTCCATCCCGACGCCAGCTGCTGACGAACGTGCATGCCGAGTTCGCTTCGGGCACTTTGCAACACCTTCGCCTCGACCAGCGCGCCGGGCCTCTGCACCGTCCCGACACGACGGCGCTAGACCTTTATTTTTTTGGGGGGGGGGCTAGACCAGGCGACTAGGGAATCCCAGTGATTGCTTTGTTGGTATGTTGCAGCGGGAAGTGCCACTAGCAAGCATATATGGATCACTTCAATCATAATGACAGCCCTTACCCCGAAGCGTGTTGCATTCACTAGAGTAGAGCAAATGATCGATACCCGCGGCGGAATGCTGTCCTCATGGCTGCGGTCGAGAGGGGCGTCGGAAGGGACGTCGGACATCATTCACTTGTTGCCATGGTAACTACTAAACGCAGTGTGGAAGGGGTGCCCTCGCATCCTTCGTGCCTGGGCCCTCCACCCTCCACATTTGGATGCTCTTCGCTTTTCGTTTGGAGTGTCTCCATGGCGCTTCGGACAGCAGCCGCCTCCAATAAAAAACCTTTTCTGTTGCACACGACTGGGTGGTCTCACCATTTGGTTGAGCTCTGCCGCCCCCCCCTTATCATTACGCCGTCCAAGAAGAACGGTGTGGCAATGCCACCTCCTTCTTTCCCGGTCCCGCGCCCGACTGTCTGTCGTTGTCACCTCGGGGCCATCGACGCCACCGGTCTGGGGACCCCCCTAAACCGGTGGCGTCGGGGCGGCCTGGCGAGTCCCTGGGGGGGGGGTCCAGGACTCGTCTCTCTCCGGACCTGCTTCCTCCTCCTCCTTCTCCTCCTCCTTCGTCCTCCTGCACCCGTCTTCTTTCTTCTCCTCCTTCTCCTCCTTGGCTCCTCCTCCTCCTCCTCCTCCTCCTTCTCCTTCTGTTCCTTCTCCTGCTCCTGCTCCGCCTCCTCCTCCTCCTCCTCCTCCCTTTCCTCCCCTCCGTGGAGGACATGGTGCAGAAGCTGCAGCAGGCCTACGACCAGCAGTGCCCAGGGAGCCGCACGCCCGGCCGCGCGGCCTTCCTCTGCGTCCTGGCTCGCCCTGCTCCTCCTGGCTCTCCCTGGCGCCAGTCCTGGCTCGCCCTGCTCCTCCTCCTCTCTGAGTCCCCCTCCTCCTCCTTCTTCTCCTCCTCCTCCTCC
>CAUYUJ010002037.1:0-50000 GCA_963575745.1 Prorocentrum cordatum
GGAGCAGAGGGAGCAGGAGAGGGAGGAGGAGGAGGAGGCAGGATGGGAAGGAGGTCGGCCAGTGGCCTCACGACGGATGTGCCGCACTCGGCTTCGCGGGCGCAGGCAGAGGCGGGCCGCTGTCGCCACCCACCCCCCGGGGTCCCAAAACGACGAAGGGCAGGAGGAGGGAGAGGAGGAGGAGGAGGAGGAGGAGAGGAGGAGGAGGAGGAGGAGGTGGAGGAGAGGGGTAAAAGAAAAAAAAAAGAGAAGGGGAGAGGAGGGGGAGAGGTGGAGGAGGAGGAGGAGGAGGGAGGAGGAAAAGGAGGGGGAGGGAGAGGAGGAGGAAGGGGAGAGGATGGCGGAGGAGGAGGAGGGAGGAGGAGGAGGAGGAGGGGAGGAGGAGAAGGAGAGGGAGGAGGAGTAGGAGGAGCCACAGAGGAAGAGGAGGAGGAGGAGGCACCCCCGGAGGCCTCCCGCGGGCCTACTTTGAGCGGACGGAGACCAGGGAGCTATATAATGTTATCCGTTTTCGTTTTGTGTTCGTGCTCCCTCGTTCTGTCCTCGTTCCGCCATCGCTGCAGAACGAGATCAAAACGAAAACGGTCCACAAAATCGCCAATGCACCGTTCAGCCCGAGCCCTGGGAGGTGGGGGGAGCCAAAAAGGTACCGAAACCGCTATTCCACTAACATCGCCCAGGGTGCGTTCTGACCAAGAGTCATGGGAGAATCCAGCCGTGGCGGCGAAGGCTCTCCCAGACGAGCAACGGTATCGGCATCTGCTCATCCTCTTCGAAGAAGCAGGAGGGGGGAGAAAGAAGGATGAGGGAGCAGGAGGAGGAGGAGGACGAGGAGGAGGAGGAGGAGGAGGAGGAGGCGCTCCGCAGCCATTTTGGCTCATGCCGCTTCTCCCCAACATCTTGGCTCGATGTGCTTAGCTCATGGTGCCTGGATCTGGAGAGATGTTCGATGGCTACGGGATCCGCCCTTCTATGTGGTGGGAGACAGTCTCGTGTCCAAGCTCAAGACGGAGCTAGAAATCACTGAGAAGCGGGTGGAGGCACGCCAGGAGTTCGACGCAGATGTGCTCGACGAGGCAGTTCCCTCTCGATGATTCGTTGGTGGCTCCAGAGTTGTTGGTCAATATGCTCAGCGATCGCCTCACCAAGCTCGGTAAGTCGTTGCTGCTGCATTGGGATCTCGATCCCCAGCGAGGCTCTGCGGAACGTGGCTCACCACTTTCAATTGCCGCCTGGAGTGCATAAACAGCATCGTTATGCGTGTCAAGAAGGATGGTAACAAGGCGAGGCACTCTTCGGCCATCTTGCCAGCTAAACATGTCCACTTCGGCAAGCAGGCAGTGCCAGACAAGCCAGTCGTGTCCGAGGATGTCAAGCCCGTTTTCCAGTTTGCGAGCACATCTTCGCACAGACTGGGCGCGTGAGAGCGACATGAGCGGTGTAGTGTGGCAGCACGGGGCAAACTGCAGACAGAAGCTGCTGCATTCGTCCTGGATGCTGGGCGCTGGGAGGCGTTGCCGGAGAAGCCGCTCGTGGAGTTCGGGGAGGGCCTCGTTTGCGCGTGCGGCACAACGGCCTTCTCCTATTATAGGACGGCGGAGCATGTGCAGACGCCGTGGCAGTATCCGACCAGGGGCGTCCCCCGCGCCCTGGTCGAGGGCTCTGAGGGGGTGGGCGGGGCCAAGAGCCCGCCTCTGGACGTGCCATGTCACTCACGGAGGGCAGCTGACTGCAGATGACGAGTCGAGTGTCCAGCATATGCACTCCCAGACCGCGGGGGCTTTCAACGCGAAGAGGACAGCGAGGAGGAGCCGACCTGAGCCGCAGCCGTTCAAGGGGAAACTGGCCTTGCTCGCACTCGGACCAGCGGAGTCCGTGCCGCAGGAGAAGGAGCCTCCCTCTTGCAACCAGAAATGACGACGGCGGTGAAGGGCAAAGCCGTGAAGGCGGAGCCAGCAAAGTCCATCGTCAAAGCACACTGCAATGCTGGAGGCCGCTTTCGTTGTGGCTGCATTATTCAAATTGCTCATGGCTTGAGCTGCACTGGTAAGGCCCTCTATGTCACCTTCCTGGCGCTGGTGGACGCCCTTACTCATTCGGCTGCAATTCCTCGGCCTTCGTCGGGGTCGTCTTCGGAGGGAAAGCACGGCAACGGTATGCTTTGGTTCCCGTTCTTCTGCCATGGTCCAATATTGCACGTGGTCTCAAGGGCTTCCTGATACCGTGCGGCTGGTTGGCCAGGCCTGTTCATGCTCACTGTCATCGGGGTCGTGGACTTCGGCGCAAAGGTCGAGCTGCTCTTCTGAGCAACCCGTTCGTGTCTTGCGCAGCGGGAGACGGACTCCGAGGCTCCAGAGGTTCCAGAGGCTCCAGAGGAGGAGGCGGAGGATCAGGATGAGGATGAGGAGGAGGAGGAGGAAAAGAAGGAGGAGGAGGGAGGAGACAGGAGGGAGGAGGGACGAGGGAGGAGGACGGAGGAGGAGGGAGGAGGGATGGAGGAGGGAGGGAGGGAAGGAAGAGGGAGGAGGGAGGAGGACGATGAGAAGGAAGGAGGTAGGAGGGAGGGAGGAGGGGGGAGAAGGGAGGGAGGGAGAAGGAAGAGGAGGGAGGAGGAAGGCGAGGGGAAGGGGGCGGGCGAGTCTTGAGCTGGATCAGCAACGCGCGCATGCGCGACGTGTCGCGGCTCTCGTCCGCGGTGCGCGCGCTCGTGTCGATGAGGTCGACGACGCGCTCCCTGGCGCCCCCGGCCGCCCGACAAAGGAGAGGAGGAGCCCGCCTCCTCCTCCTCCTTCTCCTCCTCCTCCTCCTCCCCCTCCTCCGCCTCATCCTCATCCCTTTTCCTTCTCTTCCTCTGCCTCCTCATCCTCCTCCTCCACCTCCTCATCCTCCTCCTCCATCTCCTCGTCCCTCCCCCCACCCCTCCACCCTCCTGCTGCCTCTTCTGCCTCTAGGGCACGTGCCGATATGAATCAGGGATCCACGAATATGGCGCTTGCGCGCCCAATTCAGGAATCGGCGGATGTGACACCCCCGCCTGATTTGGCGACAGAGCGCGCCGATTATGTGCGGAAACCGCACCCGTCGCCAATACACCCACCGTACTCCATGTCTGTGCTTCCTTGATCCTGATCCCTCTCTCTTCCTCGTATCGGGGATGGACAGACCCACCTTTAGTAAAACGGGGTTTAGCGAAAACGACCTCGGGCCCAAACCTGGCGTGCGCAAGCCTGGAAAATGACGGCCGCGGCGCCCTCTGGAGAACCGAAAACGGACAATTCACTAATCGACGTGTCAGGGTAGGAGGTCTGTCCACCCCCGATCGTAAGTTTCTGTAACGCAGGCCAGGCCAGGCGTTTTGCTTGAGGCGTCTCTGCGACCTGCGATCCTGGAACTGGCACAAAAAAAGCACCGTGGTGGTTTTCGACATATGAATATGTCTCGCCTTAGCGACGCGCACATTCACTATACAACTGACCCTGACGATTTGCCCAACCCTTGAACGTGTGGCCAGAAGAGCTGGGAAGAATGTAATGGCGGGTCGGAAAGGCGGGCCAGGCGGCTGGGTCGGGCAGACCACGTTGACGAGCGACGAACAACGAACATGATGACAACAGTGACGATTCGGGGATCTGCTGACTCGGGCCAATCCAAACCTGGGTCAGTCAGGGCTTGAAGAATCCTGCAAGATCATGCACCCTAACCCGGGTCAACGCGAAGGATCCTGCAAAATCCTGCAGGATCCTGCACCCAAACCCGGGTCAATGCGACCCTGGCCCTGCAGGATTCTGCGAGCTCCGGCGCTCTGGCCGACCCCCGTCTGCGTGGACCCCCGTCTCTTGATCCCCGAGTGACTAGGCAAGCGCCTCCCGCTGCTCGCAACGTCACTACTCGCAGGTGGCCTGGATCCGCCGTGGGGGATGCACGATCTATATATATATATATATATATATATATTATGTATGTGCGTGCATATACATATTATATATATGTACATACATATATGTGTAGATACATATATATATATATATATGTGTATATGTAATTACACCGAGGCGAGCGTGGGATTTGTCTTTCGAACGTCTGCGGGTGGGCACTGTGCGAGTCGTGGCGCGAGCTCGGTGAGCGACGCCGCCGCCGCCGCCGCGGGCCGCCAGGCACGGGCCGCCGTGCACGGGCCGCCGCGGGCCGCCGCGGAGGCCGCCCGCGCGGGGTCCCCCCCCCGGGCGCAAAGGGCGTGTTGAAATCCGCCTCCTCCCCGCATCCTCCGCACTCCTCCTCCTCCATCCTCTCCTCCTCCCTCCTCCTCCTCCTTCTTCCTCCTCCTCCGCCTCCTCCTCTACTCCCTCCTCCTCCTCCTCCTCCTCTCTCCTCATCCTCCTCATCATCCTCCGATCCTCCTTTCCTCCACTCCTCCTCTCCTCCGCCTCCGCCTCCTCCTTTCTCCTCATCCTCCTCCTCCTCTCCTACTACTCCTCCGCCTCCTCCTCCCTCCCATCCTCCTCCTATCCTCCTCCGCCCCAACCCCTCTCCATCCCTCCTCCACCCTCCTCCATACCTCATCCTCCTCCTCCTCCTCCTCCTCATCCTCCTCCTTCGTCCTCCTCCTCCTCTCCTGCCCTCCTCCTCCTCACTCCTCCTCCTCCTCCTAATCCTCCTCTCCTCCTTCATACTCCTCCTCCTCCTCCTCCTCCTCCTCCTCCTCCTCCTAGGCGTTGTGGTCCGAGGCGCCCCCTTTCGGGACAGCCCGACATTGACCGCGACCCCAGCCCTCTGGGCGACTCTCCCCACCACGGGCGCGCGATCACCCTCGCCCGCGTGGCACAGGGCCCAGCGGCGCCAGCGCGCCGAGGCCAGACGCAGACTGCGCCAGCGCAGGGACCTTGAGCTGATCGAGAGCCATCACGGTTCGGCGGTTCCCATGGGCAGTGATGACCGAACGTGGCTTTGTAGATTCTGCGTGCACGCAGCCAGTGGGGAACGTTTCTTCAACAAATCGGCGAGGCAGAGTTGCTGGCAATGCAAGCGGCCCAAGTCGGCGTGCTTCCACAGTTACAAGCCTCCGCCATCACCATCCGTACGAAAGACCTCTGCACCACGAGCTGCCGACAAAGAGGACACACCTTGGGCCATGGCTGCAAAGCTGCGAGAGGCGCAGAAGCAGATCAAGAGGCTCGAGCAGGACATGCAGAAGCAGCGCAAGCAGCAGGAGTTGCAGCCCGAGAAGGTGCAGCAGGTGGTCGATCTCTCAGATGAACAGGGTGACTGTCCTGATATGCTGGTTGATGATGGTAAGAACTTTGATGAAGGACAGACCCGAGCCAGAATTCACGAGCTGGAGAAGCAGCTGGACATGGCCAAGGGAGTTGGAGAACACTGGGATGTGCTGCGGACGGCCATTCGCACTGAGAAGGATGAGCTCCAGCAGCGTGTGCATGCTCACAAGCCCGCCTCGGCCCAGATGTTTCACATCAACCGCCAGCTGTTCCAGGAGCCACAGCGAATCTCCAAGGCGAAGCTGGCGATACACAAGCAGGAACAGCACATTCAGGAGCTTCAGAAGCAGTTGCAGAGTGCACAAAAGGATCTGGCGGAAAGGGAGGCGAAGCATGAAGAGCTCCGACTACGGCAACTGGAGTTGGCCCAGGCCGCAGTGCAGCCACCAGACGGAGCGGCTCGAGCGCACCCGCAGGATGCGCCCATCACCGCGCTGGGATTGGACTGCACGGCCCTCGGGCGAATCCTCAAGCAGTTGGGGGCAGGCGAAGCAGCCGAACCCATGGCCGAGGAGATCGCCAAGCAGCTACCGACTTTGGTCACAGGAGCGACCATGGCGGTGTTGGGCTCTACGACTGGAGGGCAAGCTCTGCTCCCAGGAGCGCTACATGGTGGACCTGGTGCAGGTGGTGTGCATGTTCCTGTACCTGAGGAACCAGCTCCTGCCACGACGTCTATCCGTGAAGCAGATGCTGCGGTGCTACGTGAACATCTCAACGCAGTGGGCGTTCCGATCAGTGACACGGCGACTGATGATGAAGTGCGGCAGGCGGCCAACAAGTTGTTCACATGGAGTTCGGCGCCGATGCGTCAAGTATTTACACCGTTTTGAGTCAATGGCTGTCGTTGGGATGGTTTGTCTATACCTGCAGATGGCGATGGCTTCAACGACTCCAGGGAGCAGGTGTACAGAAGGTGCTCCCGACAGGTTGCAGGTTCCAGGACTGGCGAGTGTGGCGCTTGACGCTAACCCAGTCTTGAAGCCTGTGAGTGGCAATGTGCAAGGTGCTGACGTTATGGCGGGCTCGCCACATGTACTACGAGGTGCTGGTTCGATGAATGGCGCCGACGCTTCGGCGTGCTCGCCACAAGGACAGCATCGAGATGAACGTTTTCACTCGCATGAGCTGGTGTCTCGACATGGAGATGCGCTGCAGCATGCTAAGATTCCCTCAACCCCACCTTCTTCTGGATTCACCTCAAAGAAATACGGCGGTCAAGAACGCGACGATGGTGGAGATCTGACTGTAAAAGGTGCGGTCACCACTATCAACGTTGACAACACGGGACCCCTGCTCAGGTACATGGAGCAGTGCAAGTCAGCGGTGGTTCTCGTGCAGGAGCATAAGGCGGACGATGCTGCACTCCCTGGGCTCGAGAGAAGATTGCGACAGTATGGATATCATGGCATCTTCGCGCCCGCTGTTCGTACGGAGTTGGATGGCATATCATCGGGAGTGGCAGTGCTCGCGCCTACGTACGTGACGGTCACGCGCCCCCCAGGACTGGATGAGCCGATTCTTTATGATGGTAAGATGGTTGCAGCGAAAGTATCTTGGGGAATTGCAGATGGAATGGTTGCAGTATCAGTTTATTTCAAAGACTCGGTGGGACTAGATGAGCAAAATCAAGACATGCTGTATAGGCTTGTTTGTTATCTGGGGCGCCTCAACGACATGGCACAGGGTTGGGTGGTTGGAGGAGATTGGAATATGGTCTCCACGACCTTTGATGGGCAGGCATGGCTGGAGCAGTTGAAGGCCATGTTTTTGGTACCCACACATATCACCTGCTGCACGACGAACGCTTCGGAGGGTAGCACGTATGATTACTTCATCATTTCAGAAAAGCTGGCTACAAAAGTTTCGCCTCCAGAAGTTGATGTTGCGGGTGGATTGCCAACGCATTTTCCAGTATCGCTTCCAATTATGAATGGGCACAGAACAGCATGGTTGCGTATACCTCAGGAACCCCGACAGCTGCCCAAGGGCCCACATGTAGGATGCTCGCGACCACCTTTGAAGTGGGATGATACAATGAGGTTGGTGCAATCAGTTAGTGTTGAACCCGAGCTTCGACATGCATGGGACCTGGTAGTTTCTGGAATTGAGGCAGAGATATTGGCCCGTCGTGACTTAGTTGGTGACGTGGGCAAACCATATGCTGGACGAGCTGGACCTATTGTTGCCAGATTCGTGGAAGCCAAATGGGACGTCCAGCACACTAGGCAGCAATATGGACCACAAGCCCGTGCATGGATCACCGCTTCGAGATGGGCCAAACATATATTGCGCGTCAGAGCATTCTGGATCAAGATGATAGCGGCTTACAGAAAGGAACATGAGCTGGTGCGCTCTGGTCTCAGACTGCCGGATTACACCTCACCATGGACTTCTGTGCATATGAGTACAACAGTGGAGGAAGGTTGGAGTTTGGTTTGCAGACGACGGCGTACTAAATGTAAAGAAAAAGCTGAAGGTGAGCAGGATGGCACGATTGCACGGCTTGTTCTGTCTATCAAGCAGTTTCACGGCTTCGTACATCGAGTGCAACAACAGCAGGAGCTCGTGCAACTTTTGGAGCCTGAAGCACGTGAATTTTTCATGGCTGGTGTGGCTGTTCTCTCGGATTCACAGTTTGAGAAGAGGGCCTTCAGTATAATCGAACGAGCTGATGATTTTAGACAGCAGGTCCAGCGCAAGAGTGAACAAGATTGGAAGTGTTGGATTGGTAAGGCCTTTTTAAATGGCGCTGGACAGGCGCACAAGGCCTCCAAGACCAAGGCGCTGGCTGCATCCATCGAGTGTACTACACGTACGCAACCATATCAACTTGCAGATGATGAGATGTGGAAGTGGCGTGAAGTCTGGACATGTCATGATACCAAGCGTGTGGAACTACCGCAGGGCTCCAGTGGCTGGGATGAGTTGCCCTTTATTCAGGTCCAGGACATCAGGGAGGCCGCCTACTCCTTTCCCTGGAAGACCTCGGTTGGCTACACGAGAATTCATCCCAGGAACTTCGGGTACGTCTCGGACCAGGGATTGGCTGTCTTGGGAGCTCTGTACATGGTATGTGAACGCATGATGATATGGCCATCACATCGCATAATAAATGAAATGGTTAAGATTGCGAAACCAGATGGAGGGGCTCGACTTATCACACTAATAGAAAGCATGGTAAGGCTATGGGCACGCGTGCGTAGACCTGTATCACAACAGTGGTTGCGTGCACATCCTAGTCCACACATATGGGGCAATCGTAGAGGCTTCTCGTCTACATACGCTGCATATGAGCACAATCTACAAGCCGAAGTAGCGCATCATCTAGGGGAACATGCGATCACTATCGTAGTGGACATGTGGAAATGCTTCGAGGCAGTGCTGTTTCCTGCTCTCCTCAATGAGGCACAGTGCATGTCTTTTCCGCTTCGTCTACTGTGGCTGCTGTTGGAGACGTATGCGCAGCCCCGAGTGATCCGTGCATATGGATGCTGGAGCATCCCGACTCGTGCGCTGCAGGGCATATTGGCGGGATGCACACATGCCACCACGCTCTTAACGGTTCTTACATATCGGGCGGTCGTGAAGGTGCACACACACTTCAGGGACGTCATGCCTCGCGCGCTTGTTGATGACAGCACGTTCCAGTGGACAGGTAATGACATTTCGGGTGCAGCCAACTTGCAGCGCGCGGTGTATATGTTCAGCCAGGATGCTGCTAAGCTAGGCATGATCATTAAGTTCGAGAAGTCAGGTGTTGTAACGAATACGAAGAGAGCGTTGAAAGGGTTCCTAGGCAGGGCCCAGCAGCTACGCCTGTCGGCCAAGAAATGGATTCGAAACCTCGGTCATGAGATGCCAGGGATCCGTCCAGTTCGGAAACAGGCACAGGCTAGAATGAAGTCTCTTCGTGCTCGTCTTCCTCGCCTGCAGATGCTGCGCCGAGGAGCGGGTGTACAGGTCACCGCTCTATGGCGCACAGGACTGCTACCTGCTGTTGGCCACGGCGCTGCTGTGGCAGGTATCACACCTTCGGAGCTTGCCAGTATGCGAAAGATTGCTGGCACGCTATGCGGACGCACCTCTGGTCATAACTCGCTCACGTTGGTATTAGCCACGCAGAAGGATAGGCTATATGATCCCATATATCACGCCACGCTGGAGCCCCTCAAGGCCTACTGCAGTTTCGTGTGGGATCAAAGGGTGTCATTGGGACGTCCACAAAGGGGCTGGATGGCCCTCCAGGGTAAGATCAAGCAGAAGATGTCTTGGGATGGGGTTCGTGGGCCCATGGAGGTTCTGGTACTTACTCTGTCACGTATAGGATGGAGCATGAGCTCTAGCACCACGATTGTTGATGACCAGGGCTACGTGCTGGACCTTCTGCGCCTGCCGCCCAAGACTATTTTGGAGTTTGCCCGCCAAGGTGTGGAGCGCTGGCAGGGCAGGCAGATCTTGGCCCACCATCAAGATATATGCTATGGACATGAAGTCATATGGATGCGCGTGCTGAGGAAGTGTGTTGGTGGGGCCAAGGCTGCAGTTCGCAGTTCAAGATTTTCGGGTAAGCTTCGCACCCTATGGTCAGGAGGCTTCTGGACGAGGGACAGGCAGCACCAAGCAGGGTACAACACTCCTGCTAAATGTCCATGGTGTCCCTCGGAACGCTCCACACTCGGTCATTGTATTTATGATTGCCAAGGATTGTATGATGATTGTTATGACGAAGACTTGGTGTGGGATCCGAAGAATAATGTGTGCTATGAATATCTCAGGGCACGAGGAGTTCCAGGTCTGGGGCCTCCTGACTGGGATAGGTTCGACTGCTGCATGTGCATGCCCATGTACCCTGCGGCGCCCCCGAAGGTCTCATATGGGCTCGAGGTTCACCTCTGGGGCGACTGGGATTCGGACCGAAGTGGCTGGACCTCCCTGGTGTTCACCGATGGGTCGGGGCTTGCTCCTGGACTTCCTGAAATTACCAGATGTGGTTGGGGATTCGTTTGTTTGGGAGACAATGGGCTACCAGTCAGAGGGGCGTACGGTCCCCTCGAGGGGCCATGGCAGACGGTAGGAAAGGCTGAGAGAGCGGCCCTGTACTATGCTTTGAAGTACCTGCCCGACGTCAGACTGGTGGTGTCGGACTTGTCCAGCCTGGTCAAAGAAGGAGCCAGCTGGGACCATGCCCTCCAGGAGGCTGACGCCTCGTATGCTGATTTATGGAGGCAGATTTTCGCGTTGATGGACGGCAAGGACGTTTGTCCTCCAAATTTTTATTGGTGCCCTGCTCACAAGACGGCTCAGCAGTTTACCGAGCAGGATTGCCATCCATGGGAGTACTTTCTTGGCAATGCTTGGGCCGACAGGTTCGCTAAATGGGGCGCATGTTGTCATGACCCGTCTGAGACCCTGGAGATGTCGTTGGAATCGAATATATGTGATGCTAAACTGCAGGCCAGGATGTTGTCATGGGTGGTGTGCAAGATGGCGTATCGTGACTCATTGACTGAGCGGCCCAGTAGGTTAGCCAGACCCCCTGCCCCAGTCAGGCCCGTTAGACTCACGGCCCACGAGATGGCCGTTCTCTCGCCAGGAGTCTTCCAGTGTAGGTCTTGTCTTGGGCTTGCTAGGACCCAGGCGAGCCTCAGCAGGTTTCTAGGGACCCAGTGTGAGCCCACGGCCCAACAGAGGCTCAGAGCCAGTATGCTAACTGAGCTACAGAGCGCGCCTCCGATGCAGGCGGAGGCTGTGCTGGTGGCCCTAGAATTTTCTGACTCCCTCGAGGGCGTTTCCGCGAATGCGAATCCGACTGAGCCGCCTCCCGAGGAGGTGGTGGAGCTCAACGGGCACCAGGTGCTCGTTACCCCCAAGTGCATGGTCTGCACTTCTTGTGGCTCCTATCAGGTGTCTTCTGGCAAGGTGAATAACTGTAAGCTTGGATCTGCGGCCTGTAATGGCGCGTCCCAGCACGGGCCTACCCGATCTAGGCAGAAATACATCATCTCAGCCTGTAGGGCTGGGAAGGACCCTAAGACGGGCAAGATGTTAACCTAATTTTGTATGGGTATGGCCCGTGCTCTGCCCAGTTGCACAAGACTGGTATTCTCTTCCTACGACCCCTCCCTCCCCTCCAACTCTCAGTTCAATCCTCAAATCGGTCCTCCCTCCTCCCCCTCCCTCTCCCCCGAGCAGGGACCGACCGCCCGGCCATGCCTAGGGCCTACCATGCGAAGCTCCGCCCCCTCCTCCTCCTCCTCCTCATCATCCTCCTCCTCCTCTCCATCCTCCTCCTCCTCTCCTCCTCCTCTCCTCCTCTCCTCCTCCTCCTCCTCCTCTCCCTCCCATCCCTACTCCCTCCTCATCCCTCCCTCCTTTCCCTCCTCCTCCCTCCTCATCTACTCTCTCCTCCTCCTCCTCCTCCTCATCCTCCTTCCTCCTCCTCATTTTCCCTCCTCCCTCCTCCTCTCCTCCTCCTCCTCATCCTCCTCCCCTACTACTCCTCCTCCTCCTCCTCCTCCTCTTCATCCATCCCTCCTCCTCTTCCTCCTCCTCCTCACCCTCCTCCTCCCCCTCCTCCTCGTCCTCCTCGTCCCTCCTCCTCCTCCTCCCCCGAGCAGGGACTCACCGCCCCGGCATTTCTGTAGTCCTACCACGAGATGTTCCCAAAACCCCAAGCATGTCCAAGGAACAGAAACGGTGTTCTTAGAGCACGAGCCGGATGCGAGAAAACAAGGCAGGCTCCGCCAGAAGTGTTCAAAGAGCATGTCGTGGGAACCACAAAAGGTCCTTAGAACATTGTTTGGCAGGGCTATAGGCGAGCCAGGACGCTTCGCCCCTGCTTGAGATTGGGGAGGACACGCGAGAGGACACGAGGCCCTTCTGAGGGCCACGTTGCCATGGGAGCACGAAAGGTACGGGTCGCGGAGCGCAGGACACGAGGGTGTCCTCGATCCTGGCAGGGTCGACCTACGAATCAGGGCCGACCGTACCAGCGGATTTCGGAGGGGAGACAAAAATTCACAACATGCTCCGAAAAATACCCCCGACAAATACAGTCACAAGATCGTCCCCAGATTACTTCCTTATTATGCTTGCCGATTCCTCCTGCATGAAGGGGCCCCAGGACACACAAATAAATACCCACAAATAAAAAGATTCCCCATATGTTCCCATATCTTCGAGGTTTCTGTCTTCCCCCCTACTTCCCATATTTTCCCATATTTTCTGGGGAATCGAGGATTAATTGTGTCTGTGTGTTTTTTCCCTCCTGACTGTAGAGGGACGTGCCCGATCTGACCCTCCGCCCCTCCACGGGTTCGCCCCCGGCTTCTCCGCGGCCTCGCGCGCCTTCTGCGCCATGCCCTCGTCCTGCGGGCGCGCCCCCAGCCCCTGCTCTGCCCCGCCCGCGGCGGGGGGGGGAAGGAGGAGAGGGAGGGAAAGTGGGAGGGAAGGAGGGGGGGAGAGGGAGGAGAGGGAAAGGAGGAGAGGGAGGAAAGGAGTGGGGGGAAAGGAGAAGAGGAGGAGAGGGAGGGAAAGGAGGAGAGGGAGGGAAAGTGGGGGGGGGCTGCAGTCGGGGCGTTGACCTAGGGAACCCCAAATAAGGAGCGAGGCCCCTTCTTTCCATAAGCTAAACTTCGAATGAGAAAAGCCTGAGTCGAGCCGTGAAGCAATGAAGGAACACGGAGCCCCTCCCCAATGAAAAGGGTTCCTTCTTCAGCGACCCGACTGCAGGCGAGAGGGGGGCGGAGGCAGGAGGAGGAGGAGAAGCGGAGCATGCGGAAGGAAGGAAGGGAGGGGAGGGGCGAGGACCGTGGTGCACCCCTTGGACGCCGTCGCAGCTCCCTGCGGGCGGGAGACGGGACGGATCGGGCACCGCGGCCGTGACAGAGGGCTCCGAGAAGCTTCGCGGTCGATCTGGCACGCCCGGGAGCGTGAGCTCCGAGGGCCGGCGGGTCCGAGGGATGCGTGGGGGCACCGCGGCCGTTCCAGGAGAGAGATCTGGAAAGCCCAGGGGGGACCGCGGTCGTATCCCAGGCCGTGCATGGGGGCACCGCGGTGCATGGGGGCACCGCGGTCGTATCCCATGATTGCCTGACAATAAAGAGCAGAAAACGGGAGCTCTTGGATCCGCGCTGCACCCCCTGGGGAGCCCAGCGCGGATCCAAGAAATCCGCGCGGAGCGCCCAGAGAGTATGTTTCTGGCGTTTTTCCTTCTTCGAGACAAGCCCCCCAGGACTGGCTGGTCACATCGGATCCAACAGAAGTTGCTGCTTGGGGAGCTGAGGACTATCACGAACTTCCCCCAAGAAGCGACCGTACACGAGCATACAACAGGACCACATCGTCCGCACATATTCCAACGGTGTCTGTGAAGACCTGGTCGCCCATGCCCCAAGCTCAAGTACTGGAGCACGCATCAGGATGGCAATAAGGGGGATGATGGAACCGAGGTCAACATGATGGTGGGCTGATCATCGACATGCCAAACATCCGCCAGCAATCCGCTGAAATATTCGAGTGTGCTTCTTCTGAGACACACATGAGAGCGAGCGCTCGAACTGCAACGAGTTGCTGCAGCCCTGCCACTATACTGTTACAACCGTCGACCCCTTCGAGGCCAGCAAGCGCGTGAAGTCATAATCCGCGAAGGTCCCCTTCCTCTAAGCTTGTAATTGGCTGATGAGAGGAGAGATGGGCTTCCCTGGAAAAATAGAAAGGTTGGGCCTGGGTTCGGGCGGGGAGAAAGTTAGAAGTCCGAGTTCGGAAACCAAGGGAAACAAGAATTCGGAACAAGTTCGAAAGTTCAGGGGGAGACCGAAAAACAGTTCAAATGTTTGAACAGACTTCGGAAACAACTTGGAAGCATTGCGAAACAAATTCTGCAAAAGTTCGAAAAAAAATCGGAAGTTCACGAAAAGCTCACACGCGCTCCAGATATGTGGAACTTCTTCGCCACCGAACTTTCCAAAACTTGTCCAGACTTCCGGATTATCGCAACTTTGAACTTGAACTTTGCAAAAACATTGGCCTCGAACTTTTTCCGTACTCGGATTTTTGTAACATGGGTCCCTTTGCGCCCCCTCAGCCAATTACAACTCAAGCCCACGAGCACTTTACGAGCTTCCCGCACTTACAAGGATAGCCGAGGAAGGCCTTACGGCCGGAGCCGCCGACCCTGAACGGGCGCGCTTAAGGTTTCGGTTCGGTTTCGCTGTGGCTGCAGCGCTGGAGCAGGAGCACGCAGTGACTGCGACGAAGACGACGACGACGGCGACGCCGACGACAACGGAGGAGGCCTGTACTCCACATCTCCCGTTTTCCCCTCCTGCCGCCACCCCCTGCGACATCCGCCCCATCCTGGCCATCCCCCTCCTCCTCCTCCTCCTCCTCCTCCTCCTCCTCCTCCTCCTCCTCCTCCTCCACCTCTCCTCCTCCTCCTCCTCCTCCTCATCATCATCATCATCATCATATCATCATCATCATCATCATCCTCGTCATTGTCCTCCTCCCCCTCCTCCTCATCCTCCTCATTTTCTTCCCCCTCCTCCTCCTCCCTCCTCCTCCTCCTCCTCACCTCTCATCATCATCATCACACAGCCGCATCGTCAACAGCAGCAGAAGCATCATCACAGCAGCAGCATCATCATCATCACATCATCTCATCACATCATCATCATCATCATCATCATCATCATCATCATCATCATCATCATCATCATCAGCATCAGCATCATCATCATCATCATCATCATCCTCATCATCATCATCAGCATCATCATCATCATCAGCATCATCATCATCATCAGCATTAGCATCATCAGCAGCATCAGCATCATTAGCATCATCAACACCATCAACAACAACGTCATCAGCATTATCAGCATCATCATCATCGTCATCATCATCAGCAACATCATCATCAGTATCAGCATCGTCATCATCCTCGGCGTCATCATAATCGTCATCGACATCATCCTGCTCATCATCCTCATCCTGCTCCTCATCATCATCATCAGCAGCATCATCATCATCAAAATAATCATCAGCAGCAGCAGCATCATCATCCAAATCGTCATCATCAGCATCATAATCATCAGCAGCAGCAGCAGCATCATCATCATCATCAGCATCGTCGTTGTCATCGTCATCAACATCATCATCATCATCATCATCATCATCATCATCATCATCATCATCATCATCATCATCGTCATCATCATCATCATCATCATCATCAGCAGCATCAAAATCATCAGTAGCATCGTCAGCAGCGGCGTAATCATCATCAGCATCAGCATAAGCATCGTCATCATAATCATCAGCATCATCATCATCAGCAGCATCATCGTCATCATCAGCATCATCGCCATCGTCATCAACAGCATCATCATCATCATCATCATCACCATCACCATCATCATCATTATCATCATCATCATCATCATCATCGTCATCCTCATCAGTATCATCGTCATCAACATCATCAGTGATATCAGCACTATCACCATAACCACTACCACCAGCATCATCATCATCATCAGCAGCAGCCGCATCCTCATCATCATCACCGTCATCATTATCATCGTCGTCGTCATCGTCATCGTCATCGTCATCATCATCAACATCAACATCGTCAGCATCATCATCATCAGCAGCAGCATTATCATCATCACGATCATCACGATCATCAGCATCGTCATCATCAGCATCGTCATCATCATCGTCATCATCAGCAGCATCATCACCATTAGCAGCAGCAGCAGCAGCAGCATACTCATCAGCATCACAATAATCATCATCGGCATCAGCATCATCATCATCATCATCATCATCATCAGCAGCAGCAGCGTTACCATCTTCATCCTCATCATCACCAGCCTCATCATCAGCAACAGCATCATCATTTTCATCAGCAAAATCAGCATCATGATCATCAGCAGCATCGCCATCATCACAATCAGAATCAGTGGCATCATCATTATCACAATAATCATCATCAGCATCGTCGTCGTCATCGGCATCGGCATCGGCATCGTCATCGTCTCATCATCACCGTCATCACCGTCATCATCGTCAGTATCGTCATTACTGTCATCACCAGTAGCGGCATTATCGTCATCAGCAGCAGCATCGTCATCATTATCACCATTATCATCATAATCCTCCCCCTGATCCTCCTCCTCCTCCTCCTCCTCCTCCTCCTCCTCCTCCTCCTCCTCCTCCTCCTTCTCCCCCTCCTCCTCCTCCTCCTCCTCCCCCTCCTCCCTCCTCCCTCCTCCCTCCTCCCTCCTCCCTCCTCCCCCTCCTCACCAAGGAAAGAGATGGCGGGAGGAGGGGAACGCAGGGGAGGTGGGGCCGCTGCAGGCCCCCGTGGGCCTCCGTGTGGGCCTCTGGGGACTGCCGGGGGTCGCCGCATGTACCTCGTGCGGGATGGGCAGAGGTTAGGTGGCCACATGTTCCGATACGGGGGCCGTGTGGGCCTCTGGGGACCGCCAGGGGTCGCCGCAGCTCCTCGTGCGAGAGGGGCAGAGGTTAGGTGGCCACACGTTCCGATGCGGGGACTTATCCATATCTACCGCCTGGGAACCGACGTCCTGGTGCCCCAGCGGGCGGTGGATGTGGATATAGCTGGCCCCAGGGGGGGACCGAATATATCCATATCCACCGCCCACCGAGGTCCCCGAAAACGACTCCTCCAGGCGGTGGCCATGCAGAAATTCCCGCCTCGGACAGGTGAATCCTACCCCCAAACCCCACGATTTCTAAGGGGGTAGTGGGGGTTCGCTCCGCTCGGGAGCTCCCAGACGAAGTGAACCCACACACACCCCTTAGAAATCTTGGGGGGCGGGGTAGGGCCGGGTTCAAATGTGGCCACCGAGACAACGAAGCCCGGACGAGGAGAAAATCGGGGGAGGAGAAATCGAGAATCTCTGAGGTCTGGCCGTCCAGGAGGAGGTCTCGGGCGCCGCGGCCTTCCCACAGCGTTCCCGAACGCTCTGAGAGCGTACCAGAACGCTCTGGAACGGACCCCGTCCGAAGGTGGCGGCAAACCAGGGGGATCTGCGGGGTCGGGCACTGCTGTCAACCGCCCGGAGACGGCGCGAGTCGCCCCCGAAAGGCTCCGAGAGCCCCCCGGGAAGCCACCAAGGAGCTCCCAAGAAGGCCCCAGGCGCCCAGGACTGCGCGCTGCGCGGTCTGGGCGAGGCACCCCGCGAAGAGCGGGAGGAGTCTGCGGGGTCGGGCACCGCTGGCGTGAGGGGCTCAGGGCTCGTCGCAGAACTGCTTTTCGAACTTATCCACGTCGCGCCTGTCCCACAGCTCGTAATTCACCACGATCTGCGCGACCCTGCTTTCGTCTGGGCTCGTGGCCAGGATGACCTTGCGGGTGTCCACCCCGAAGGAATTCAGCACCAGGGCGTGCTCTCCGCCGAGGGCACCGAAGCAGCGGAACCAGCTCTGCGTGATGCCGTTGCTGTCGATACCACCCGAGATCGTGCCCATGTACTCTTTGAACATACCGACAAAGTCGTCCACGCCGAGCGGATCGATAGCGTCCGACCACCTGATGTCCGCGAACGCCAGCAGCTCCGACATGAAGCCGCAGCACGTGGCCTCGGAGAAGAAGGAGCGGTAGGCGTCGCCGTTGCTGGCGGTGACGTCCTTCACGAGCTTCTTGAGCGACTGCTTCTTCTGGACGCTCACGGGGGGGCACGAGCCCCACGCGAACTCGAACGCCGCCCTGGGGCTGAGCTCCATGAGCTCGAACATGGTGCTGAGGAGGGAGGCCGAGAGGTCCTCAGGAAGGCGCGCCGCGCCCACAGGAGGAGGAGGAGGAGGAGGAGGTGGAGGAGGAGGAGGAGGAGGCCAGAAGAGCCGGGTTGGGTCGGAGAGAAGAGGGTGCTAGCAGAGGGGGGGGTAGCGAACATGCCGCATCCAGCCGGACTTCCCGACGCCTCCCGGCGCCAGAATTGGGTCGGGCGTGTCCTCCTGCAGGCCGGTTTTGGATGAAAAATGGAGAAAAAAAAAAAAAAAAAAAAAAAAAAAAAAAAAAAAAAAAAAAAAAAAAAAAAAAACCCAGAAGTAGTCCAAAAATGGTTGAGAAATCGTCCCCATATTGTTTCTTTACCTAATTCTGAAGATTCCCTCTGTAGGAGGACATGCCCGACTTCAGGCCAGACGCTCGGGCCAGGCGAAAGGGGGGGATAGCAAAGGGAGGGTTTGAAAATCAGCTCACGCAGCTGATTTTCCCGGCGCCTCAGGCGCCCATGTATCGAGGAATGGGCCCGGCGGCGGGGCCGAAACCAGCTGCATGTGGCAGATTTCGTAACCCCCCCTTTCCCTATCCCCCCCTTTCGTTCGGCCCGAGAAGCGGAACGCAGCGAAGAATGTGTGCCCAGCGGTGGCAATGAGATCGGGCGCACGCGGCAGCTGCTGCCCCCCCCGCGGTCCTTAAAAATACCCTCGTCGGCGGACGGAGCAGAGTCGGCGAAGCGAGGAGGCACCGCGGATTCGTGTCGTGCCGACCTTAGGAGGCAACTACTGGGAGGTCTTCGTCGGAAGGAGAAAGGAGGATTAGGCCCCGTTGGGGGGCTGTTACGCCGGAGTGGGCCTCGGAATAAGCGGGATTCAGCCTGATTAAACGGGATTAAGCGGAATTACGCCGGACTAAACGGGATTAAGCGGGATTAAGCCGGATGAAGCGGGATTAGGCCGCATTAAGCTGGATTAAGCCGGATTTCGGACCAGGCCTAAATCAGAATTTGACCTCCCAGGAGTTGCACCCGAACCGACCCCGGCGTTGGTTCCTAACCCCGCGGGGATCGTTCAGCCTTGAACAATCGACCCGCTCCCAAAACTAGAGGAAGAAAAATAAAAAAACAGACATTAACTTTCGACGGTGCGCGCGGATGTCTTGGATTTGCGCTGGGCCCCCCTCCCTAGCGCGCGGAGCGCGCCAGGGGCGGCGCTAGAGGCGCTGCCAGAGGGCCCCAGCGCGGATCCGAGAAACCCGCGCGGAGCGCCGCAAGTTTATGTTTATGTTAACCTGTTCTTCTTCGAGAACGGTCAGATCGTTCAACATCGACCGACTCCGGGTCGCCGGCGGCGTTCAACGTTGAACGCCGGCGGCGGGGTCGCCGCCGGTCGACACGACGCGGACCTACCGTACGGGCGGGGGGTCAGGACGTCAGGCGCGGCGCGAGCGCACCTGTAGCCTGCCCAGAGCCCCTCTCCGGACGGACTCCCACTGCCTCCCGCTGGTGTAGAACCATCCCGCCCTCGCCAGGCAGGAGGGTGTGGATGAAGGGGCCCTGGGACACACAAATAAATACACACAAATAAGAGGGTTCCCCATATTTTCTTATATTTTCTCGGTTTCTGTCTTCCCCTCCTGTGTGTCTGTGTGGCTTTCCCTCCTGTGTGGAGCAGGGCTGGACCCCAACGTCGTTTTTCGTCTTGCCTTGTTGCGTCGCTTCGCGCCTGGCTCGACCCGGTGTCCTCTGCACCTCCCTCCCCCCAAACAAGAAGACCAAAGCGCAGCCCAAGTCCAGCACAACAGCGCTCAGGTCCAGCCCTGGTGCGGAGGCATCGAGGAAAAGGTACACAAGCATGCACTCTCGGAGGTCCGCGCGGACTTCCTGGATCGGCGCTGGACCCCCTCCCTGGCGGGTGGAGGGCGCCAGGGGCGGCGCCAGGGGCGGCGCCGGCAGGGGAGCCCAGCGCGGATGCCAGAAAGCCGCCCCGACCTCCGAGGAAGCATGTCTATCTCTCGTCTACCCCGAGGAGGAGGAGGAGGAGGAGGAGGAGGAGGAGGAGGAGGAGGATCACTAGCAAGGGTTGCGGACCCGTGGATCGGGCGCGCGGGCGCCTGATGCACGGATCGGGGGAGGCGCCCCGGAGAACGGAGGCGGGTGCCACGCCCCTTGGCGACGGAGCGCGGCGACCTCGTATGGAAACAGGGGCCCGCCGCTAGCCCACACGCCCTACAGGGCAGTGTTAAACACATAGGATGTTTAAACATATTGGATTTTAGATACATGATTCATTTATGAATAAATTTATGCATGAACTCATCGTTGTGTTAAATACTAAATCCCTGCATTTGTAATGCATGATCCGCACGCGGAGCATGTATTAAAAACGGCACTGTACAGTCAAGACTGATCCGCCACCGTGTCTGCGGGCACGGAGTGGGCGTGCCATCAGGTCGTTTCCCACATCCTCTAAGCCAGTCCTCACTGCTGAGGAGTCCTTCAGGGGCCCGGACCCCAAATCTTCTCGCGTGCCCTCTGGGTTTCCCGGCATCTTCTCGCATGACTTTTCGTGCCCAAGAGGGCCTCAGGACGGGCCAGGAGGGCCCGACGAGGCCCCTGCAGGGCCCCGTGTCGCCGAAAGATCGCTCCAAGACGCCCAAGACGGCCTCAGGATGGCCCGAGAGGCCTCCAAGACGCCCCAAGAGGCCTCAAATACGCCTCCCAAGACGCCTCCCAAGACGCCTCCCAAGAGGGCCCCAAGAGGCAAAAGCACTGGGTTTGAAAGACGCTCGGATTCTAGCCTTCTCGCCTGTCTAACGCTCTAAGACGGCCCAAGAGGTCCCCAAAACCACCCCCAGACAGCCCAAGAGGCCTCGCAGACGGCCCCAAGACGGCCTAAGAGCGCTCCAAGACGGCCCAAGAGGCGCCCAAGACGGCCTCAGAGGGCCCCAAGACAGCTCCCAAAGGGGCCCAAGAAAGGGAACACGTACCGAAAATCCGAGACTTCGGCCCCAAGAGGTCCGCAGGAGGCACCTAAAGGCGCTCAGGAGGCCCCAAGAGGCCCCCCGGAGGCCCCGAGAGGCTCCCAAGAGGCCTCAAAGAGGCCCCAAGACGGCCCCCACGAGGCCTCAAAACTACCTCCAAGAGGCCCCCGAGAGGCCTCCCGCGAGATTCCAACGAACATTCAATAAGCTTCATACCCACAACCAGGCACGGTGGCAGGATGGGCTGGAGGCCATTAGAAAGTAAGGATGCGCGATAAGGATGCAAGGCCCTTGGACGCTCAGCATGTCGGAAGAGGGGTCCTTGGGGAAGCCAAGAGGTTCCGATACCGCTACTCCCCGGACCTCTCTGGGGTGCGTTCTGACTAGGACTTCGAGGCGAATCCAGCGGTGACGACGAGAGCCTCCCAAGAGGCCCGAAAAGGGGAAATTCGAGGCAAGGGTAGCGGCATGGGTACCCTTTCCTCCTCTGAGGGTCTGGCTGGGGGTCTGTGTTAGTTGTGCTGTCCTCCGCGAGGGGAGGAATGGGGAGCGTCCTGGCGCTGGTGGCACTCGGCCGCCCTCGCGGACGTCCGAATTCAAGCCTGCGCCTGCGTGCGACATCGCCGTCGTCGGGACCGCTTCGCCATCGATCCGTCCTCCTCTCCTTGCCAGGCCCGCCCAGTATCGGGCGAGTGGCAGTGGGGGGTGACCTGTGCGGTGAAGGCCAGTCCACAAGAGCCCCTTCCACGAGAAGCCCAACCCTGGGACCCCAGGACGTCCATGGATGCTTGGTGCGGGAGTGGGAGCGTCGCGCTTTCCATGGCGAAACCATCGAAGCCCGAGAGACCCAGGGAACCCTGGAGGCAAGCAGGGTGTCTCTTGGCATGGGCCCCCACTGTACATCAGGGGGGGGGGGGGGAAATGGCCCAGAGGGGCCTTCTGCGGCCTCCTCCTCCTCCTCCTCCTCCTTCTCCTCCTCCTTCTCCTCCTCCGGGGCCCCTGCTGGCTTCCGAAGCGGCCCTACAGGTTCCCGTTGGGGGGCCTCTTCTTCACCCCGTTGGGGGGCCTCTTCTTCACCCCGGGGTCTTGGTCCTCCCCCCGTATCCCCCGCTCCCCCGCCCGACTAGGCGCGCACCAATCGCTCCAGAGCGCCCCAGACTGGCTACCTACCGGGCCACCCCAACCCAACCCGAAGACCCGAATTTCGGGTTGGGGGGGTAAGGGTTTCATCTGTGTTTGTTCAATGCTCCCCGACCCCCCCCCCACTGGAAATGGAGGGCTAATTGAGACCTTCGGGTTGGGTTGGGGTGGTTTGGTAGGTGGTGACAGACCGCTCCCACAGAGGAACAGAACGTGGCATGCGCAGGGTTTCCTCGACCGACCCACGGAGTCCACAGAAAGAGGGCCGATGCACGGCGCCAGGGGCCAACCGGCAGGTCGGGCATGTCCGCCTACAGGCGGATGTTGGACGAAAGATTAGGAAATGCCCCCAACATATTTAAACATGGTCAAAAAAATTAAACATTTTTATATATATATATATATATATATATATATATATATATATATATATATAGAATCCCCTGACTATCATTCGCTTGGCTATTTTTGCATACCCCTCCTGGAGAGGGACAGGCCCGAGTCAAGCCACCCCCCCCTCCCGACCAACACGAGAACCTGGGAGGCGAAGCTCTCGAAAGCCCACGAGGAGGGGCGCAGGGGAGGGGCGGGGCCTCTGGCGCCAGAGGGCACCCAGCCGCCCTCGCGGGCGCTCCAAAGCCACAGCGGCGAGCGCGTCCACGTCCACGCTCGGGCGGATCCGAGAAATCCGCGCGGAGCGCCACCGGCTCATGTTTATTCAGTTGTTGTTCCTCTAGTCTCCGTGGGAGAAGAGTTTGTCCTCCCCCAGGGACTCCTGGGCCCCCTGGAGGGGTCGGCCCCTCCGACACTCGGGAGCCTCGAGACGGTGTTGCAGTATCCTGCAGGGCCAGGGGGTCGCATGGACCCGGGCTTTGGCGCAGGATCCTGCAGGATCTTGCAGGAGTCTTCGCGTGGACCCAGGGTTGGGTGCAGGATCCTGCAGTAGCTTGCAGGATTCTGCCGGCCTCACTGACCCGGGTCTGGATTGACCCTGCGGTCTGGCTTCCGGGGCGCGACCCCGCGGATGCGCGGTCGCGCGGACGCGTCCTGCGCGGGGCACACCCGCGAAGACAGCGCCCCGCGCCCGCGGGGCCGCGGCCCAGAGGCCCAGCCCGCGAAGCCGCGCCCGTGCGCCTCCTCCGGCGGCCCTCCTGGCAGCACGACGGCTGCACCGCCGCCACCGGGAGGCCGTGTTGGGTTTAGGTCGGGCACGTCCCCCCACAGGCGGAGCCTGGACGACTCATAAAAAATACTCAAAACATATGCACAAGCATACCCTATTAGAGTCCAAACAGATCGCTCCCGGACTCTGCTTTGGACTCTTCTTGAAGACTCCTCCTGTAGAGGGACACGCCCGACTCGATGTTGGGTCCGAGCCGACGTCGGTTCGTCCTTCTCTCCTCGCCAGGCCCGCCCGTGGGGAAGCCAAGGACGGTGGACAAACCTCCCTTTAGTAAACCTCCCCTCCGTGAAAACGGCCTGGGACCGAAACCGACGGACCCGGACCCGCACAAAATGACGGCCGCGACGCCCTCTCGCGAACCGAAGACGGCCAACTTCTTCATCGACGTGTCGGGGTAAGAGGTCTGTCCACCCCCGACGAACGCCCCCCCCGGGAGTGCGTCCGGACCACGACGAGTCCCGGGGCGGAACCCCGCCGCGGCGAGACCCGAGAGGCCCACGGGGGGCCCCAGACGTGCGAGGGCGAAGGGAAAGGGCAGCGGCAGCGATGCAGCGGAGGCCCGTCCTCCTCGAGAGGAGGAATGGGGAGCGTCCTGGCGCCGGTGGCGCTCGGCCGCCCTCGCGGACGTCCGAAGGGAATGCCGGTGTGCCGCTGCTCGCCGAGCGCCCCCCCCTTGGGGAAAGACGTCCGGACCACGACGAGTGCTCCGGGGCGGAGCCCGGCCGTGGCGAGACCCGAGAGGCCCACGGGGGGCGTGCGAGGGCGAAGAGGAGAGCAGCGGCAGCGATGCAGCGGAGGCCAGTCCACGAGAACCCTTCCACGAGGAGCCCATCCCCGAGACTTAGTTATGTTTTGTTCCCATCCTACTTGAGGACCACATCCCAGGAATAGCTTCGAGCACCCAGAAAAAAGTGTCAAAAGAGTGTCGAAACAGTGTCGAAACAGTGTCGGGCGAGTGTCTCCCAGGGCCCGGCACGTGAAAACCCTTGAGTTTCGGTACTTTTTTGGGCGCTCGAAATTATTCCGGGTGGTCAAGGCTAAAGTAGGTTGGAGCATCATAACCTGAGACAACAGGACGCCCATGGATGTTTGGTGTGGGAACGTCGCGCCTTCCTTAGAAAAACCATCGAAACCCAAGAAACCCCAAGGCACCCTGGAGCATGGGTCTGCACTGTGCCTTTACTTCTCTGAGCCTAGGGTCAGGGCAAATATCTGCGGCTGCGTGCGATGCAGCCAAGACGCTGACACAAGGATCACTGCGGGCTCGCGGGGGTCTCTCCGGTGTTCGAGCCGCTCCTGAGAGGTAGGCCGGGGAACCCGTTCGTGACCGAGCATCCCCTGCGTGCCTCATCTGGCGCTCCTTAGGGCAGCAAGGCGGCTGCACCGCCGCCACCGCGGGACCCCGTCGGGTCCGAGTCGACATCGGACGTCGCGTCGTCGCCCCTCTCCCCGCCGGGCCCGCACAGGATCGGGGTCTGCATCGATCCCGCGCGCTCCAGGCTGCTCCAAATCACAAGCGGCGAACACATCTCAGGAGGAAAAGAAGCACACAGACACAATTAATCCTCGATTCCCCAGAACAGATGGGAAAATATGGGAAGTGGGGGGGAAGACGAGAACCCCAAAAATATGGGAAAAGATGGGGAATCATTTTATTTGTGTGTATTTATTCTCTTGCACAGGGTGTCTAGAGCTCCGACCACTTTATTTCGGCACCGCCCCCCCCCCCCTTCATCTTCATCATCATCATCATCATCATCATCATCATCATCATCATCATCATCATCATCATCATCATCATCATCATCATCATCATCACCATCATCCTCACCATCATCACCATCATAATCACCATCATCATCATCACCCACATCATCATCATCATGCGCCCCCTCCGTCTCAGCGCCCTCCCGCGGCTCCAGCGCCCGCCCAGTGCCCCCTCCGCCCCGACCACTTTATTTCGGCACCGCCCCCCCCCCCCGCTCCGCCCCCTCCCCCGCGCCGTCTCAGCGCCCCCCCGCGGCTCCAGCGCCCGCCCAGTGCCCCCTCCGCCTCGACCACTTTATTTCGGCACCGCACCCCCCCCCCGCTCCGCCCCCTCCCCCGCGCCGTCTCAGCGCCCCCCCGCGGCTCCAGCGCCCGCCCAGTGCCTCCTCCGCCCCGACCACTTTATTTCGGCACCGCACCCCCCCTCCCCGCTCCGCCCCCTCCCCCGCGCCGTCGCGGCTCCAGCGCCCGCCCAGTGCCCCCTCCGCCACGACCACTTTATTTCGGCACCGCACCCCCCCTCCCCGCTCCGCCCCCTCCCCCGCGCCGTCTCAGCGCCCCCGCGCGGCTCCAGCGCCCGCCCAGTGCCCCCTCCGCCCCGACCACTTTATTTCGGCACCGCACCCCCCCCCGCTCCGCCCCCTCCCCCGCGCCGTCTCAGCGCCCCCGCGCGGCTCCAGCGCCCGCCCAGTGCCCCCTCCGCTTCGACTAGTTTATTTCGGCACCGCACCCCCCCCCCCGCTCCGCCCCCTCCCCCGCGCCGTCTCAGCGCGGCGGCGGCTCCAGCGCCCGCCCAGCGCCCCCTCTCCGCCCTGACCACTTTATTTCGGCGCCGCCAACCCCCGCCCGCTCCGCCCCCCCGCCGCCCCGCCCGCCCGTCTCAGCGCCCCCGTCCCCGGCTCCCATCGCCCGCCCCAGCGCCCCTCCGCCCCGACCACTTTATTTCGGCACCGCACCCACCCCCCTCCGCCCCTCCCCCGCGCCGTCTCCGGCGCCCCCCCGCGGCCTCCAGCGCACGCCCGTGCACCCTCCGCCCCTGCTATTTTTATTATGAGTAATTTCGGCCACCGCCCTCCCCCCCCGCTCCGCCCCCCCCCCCCCCCCCTCCGCGCGGTACTCACGGCCCACCCGCCCGCGGCTCCCGCCCGCCCATTGGCCCCCCCCTCCGCCCCCGACCACTTCATTTCGGCAGAACGCAGCCCCCTCCCCGCTCCGCCCCTCTCCCGCGCCGTCTCAGCGCCCTCCCGCGGCTCCAGCGCCCGCCCAGTGCCACCTCCGCCCCGACCACTTTATTTCGGCATCGCACCCCCCCCCGCTCCGCCCCCTCCCCCGCGCCGTCTCAGCGCCCCCGCGGCTCCAGCGCCCGCCCAGCGCCCCCTCCGCCTCGACCACTTTATTTCGGCACCGCACCCCCCCCCCGCTCCGCCCCCTCCCCCGCGCCGTCTCAGCGCCCCCTCCCCGCGCCGATCTCAGCGCCCCCCGGCGCGCTCCAGCGAGCGCCCGCCCAGTGCCCCCTCCGCCCCGACCATTTTATTTCGGCACCGCACCCCCCCCCCGCTCCGCCCCCTCCCCCGCGCCGTCTCAGCGCCCCTGCGCGGCTCCAGCGCCCGCCCAGTGCCCCCTCCGCCCCGACCACTTTATTTCGGCACCGCACCCCCCCCCGCTCCGCCCCCTCCCCCGCGCCGTCTCAGCGCCCCCGCGGCTCCAGCGCCCGCCCAGTGCCCCCTCCGCCTCGACCACTTTATTTCGGCACCGAACCCCCCCCCGCTCCGCCCCCTCCCCCGCGCCGTCTCAGCGCCCCCCCGCGGCTCCAGCGCCCGCCCAGCGCCCCCTCCGCCCCGACCATTTTATTTCGGCACCGCACCCCCCCCCTCCGCCTCCTCCCCCGCGCCGTCTCAGCGCCCCCCCGCGGCTCTAGCGCCCGCCCAGTGCCCCCTCCGCCCCGACCACTTTATTTCGGCACCGCCCCCCCCACCCCCCGCTCCGCTTTCTCCCCCGCGCCGTCTCAGCGCCCTTCCCGCGGCTCCAGCTCCCGCCCAGTGCCCCCTTCCGCCCGAACCGACACTTTATTTCGGCACCGCCCCCCCCCCCGCTTCCGCCCCCTCCCCCTCAGTCTCAGCGCCCTCCCGCGGCCCCAGCGCCCGCCCAGTGCCCCCTCCGCCCCGACCACTTTATTTCGGCACCGCACCCCCCCCCGCTCCGCCCCTCCCCCGCGCCGTCTCAGCGCCCCCCCGCGGCTCCAGCGCCCGCCCAGTGCCCCCTCCGCTTCGACCACTTTATTTCGGCACCGCACCCCCCCCCGCTCCGCCCCCTCCCCCGCGCCGTCTCAGCGCCCCCCCCGCGGCTCCAGCGCCCGCCCAGTGCCCCCTCCGCCCCGGCCATTTTATTTCGTCGCACCGCACCCCCCCTCCCCGCTCCGCCCCCTCCCCCGCGCCGTCTCAGCGCCCCCCCGCGGTTCCGGCGCCCGCCCAGTTGCACCCTCCGCCCCGACCACTTTATTTTCGGCACCGCCCCCCCCCCCCGCGCCCCGCCGCCTCCCCCGCGCCGTCTGAGCGCTCCCCCGCGGCTCGAGCGCCCGCCCAGTGCCCCCTCCGCCCCGACAACCCCCCCCCCATCCTCCGCCCCCTCCCCCACACGTCTCAGCGCCCCCCACGGCTCCAGCGCTCGCCCAACGCCCCCTCCGCCCCGCCCACTTTATTTCGGCGCCGCAGCCCCTCCCTGCTCCGCCCCTTCCCGGACACCGTCTCAGCGCCCCCACGGTTCCAGCGCCCGTCCAGTGCCCCGCGGCCCCAGTGCCCGGCCAATGTCTTTCCTGCCCCGGTGCGCCCCTTTCGCCCCTCCCCCCCAGTGTTCCCCGCGGCCTCAGCGGGGCCTTCTCCGCATGGTTTCCTTCCGCCCCGCCCATCTTCTTTCCGCCCTCGCGAAGCAACACACGAGCGCCACAAAACGCTTCGGACATCGGGGATCCGGGTCATTACGAAATTGCAATTCTGGTTGCAGCAGCAACAAGAAACTAGGCCGCCGCCGC
Source organism: Prorocentrum cordatum (assembly GCA_963575745.1). Lineage (NCBI taxonomy): Eukaryota > Dinophyceae > Prorocentrales > Prorocentraceae > Prorocentrum > Prorocentrum cordatum. The sequence goes on from CAUYUJ010002037.1 coordinate 28,131, forward strand.
CCCGGGCCGAAAGTCTGGTCTGTGGGGGAGGCCCCCATTCAAGTGGCGCGTAGCCGGCCCCCGAGAATACACCCGACAGACTCTGCGTGCAAAGCGACTGCCTTGGACAAGCGTTCGCAACACAAGGCCGCCGCGCACTTTGCACCGCGAGCCCCCAGCAGCTGAGTCCGCTCAGTAATTTCTTCCAGCCCTCCTTGGACCCTGGAGGCCTCCCCTTGGAACCCTCTGTAGGCTTCTCGGGCGTCAGTTGGAGGCTTCCTGGGAACCCGTCAAAGGTCTTTGAAGCCATCTTGCGGGGGACGGCCCTTGGAGTCTCCTCGCGCTCGCCCTCTGGAGCCCCTCTTGCGGCCCTGTTTTGTTCACTCCTTCTGCGATGTCTGGCATCCTCTCCCCCCCCTCCTCCTCCACATCCTCCTCCTCCCCCTTCCTTTTTGTGCAAGAGCCATGGCGCACGTGCCACTTGTTTGTGTGTCCTGGGGCCCCATTTAACATCCACGTCCACGCCCTTGCGGTCCGGACTCCAGGACGCGGCGACCCCGTGGGTATCCACGCGGACGCACGGGCGCGCCCCGCGCCCCGTGCGGTCGCGGCCAGGGGGGCCCGCCCGGCCCACGAGGCCGTGGACACAGTCGGGGCCTTGACCTAAGGAACCCTAATTAAGGACCGAGGCCCCCTTTTCCCATAAGTTCAACTTCGATTCCCCATGGATAACCTAAGGACAACCCAAGGCAAACTGTAAAACAATCAAGGAACACCGAGCCCCTCCCCAACGAAAAGGGTTCCTTCTCCAGCGCCCCGACTGTATGGACCCTGCCATCCGCCGATCTGAACTTCTCGCGCAGTGGATACGTCGCGACAAATGGCTGTTCGCCTCGTCCGCCGACCCGATGATTTTGATCTGCGGCCCCTTTAGGTGGTCCCGACCGCTTCTCCGGGGGTAATCTCGGGAGCGGCCAAGAGGGGGGTGTCCAAGAGGGGGGGATGCAAATCATGACCAGCAGCGTGTGCGCGGCCCAGCGGGGGGGGCCAGGGACGTAATGAAATCCGCCGACCCCTTGTGGGTCTCTAGGCGTGTGAGATAGTTCCCCCCCCTATAGTCCCCCCCCCCCGGGACCCCAAACCGGCGATTTGACCCCCCCCCCCCGGGCCCGGGACGAGCGCCTCGGGCCCGGGACGAGCGCCCCCCCCGGGCCCGGGACGAGCGCCGCCGGGGCTTTTCCGGGCCCCAGGAAGCCTCAAGACGGGCCAAGATGGCCCCAAGAGGCCTTCAAGACGGCCCACGGGAGCCCCGAGACGCCAAACGAGCGCTCCAAGACGCCCAAGATGGCTCAAAGACGGGCTAAGAGGCCTCCAAGACGGCCCAAGAGGTCCCCAAGAGGCCCCAAGAGGCCTCCAAGATGCGTCCCACGAGGGTCCCTAGACGCAAAAATTGGCCCATTCCCTTCGTAAAACGTACATTTTTCACGAATTCGCTTTTTGGGCTTTCCGACGCTCCCAGACGGCCCAAGAGGCCCTAAATACCGCCCCAAGACGGTCCAAGCAGCCTCCAGGGAAGCTCCAAGGCAGCCCAAGAGAGCCCCAAGACAGCCCAAGAGGCGCCCAAGATTGCCCAAGAGGGCCCCGAAGACGGCCCCAAGAGCGCTCCAGGAGCGCTTCAAGTGGCCTCCAAGAGAGCTCAATATGGTCACAGACGGTCGAAGAGCGATCAAAGACACCGACGATCGCCTCCAGACGGCCCAAGACGGCCCCAAGAGGCCCCAAGAGGCCTCCAAGATGCGTCCCAGGAGGGCCCCTCGGCGCAAAAATTTGCCCGTTCCATCGCATCGAAGGAATAGGAATCGACATGAGCCCTGGTATCGGCCGAGCGGCATCAGCCCCTGGGTATCAACCTGGCCGAAAATACCAAGAGTCCAGCCCAAGAGAGCTCGAAGAGGCCGCATTGACAGTCCGAAGGAGACCCGAGTGCCCGGGAGAGCGACCCACAAAATAGTGAGTCTCCAGTGCCCGAAAGAATGTCCCGACATCCTCTACGAGATTCTGAGCTGGCACCCATAACGAATCAAGGGGTCGGCGGATGTGGCGTAAGCCTGAAGAATAAGAAGAGGCGCCATGACATGAAATCTGGGGAAATATCAAGGCCCCCGCCATGATATCCATCCCCCCCCTAGTCATCACCCCCCTCTTGGCCGCCCCCGATAATCGTTTCGCCCTAGGTCCAGTTCTGGTCCCGGGGCTGGATTGCCAGCCCCGGAGGCGGAGGTCGAAGGAACCCGCCGTGAGCTCTGGGGATGTGACTCCCGCCCACGGGTCCTTGCTCTGCACCGAGTCGTTGCAAACGATCGTCGAGTTGACGTCCATGAACACGACCGCCTTCTCGCCGGGCGCGGAGAACTCCCTGACGATGCGCGTGAAGTAGTCGGGGTCCTCTTTGTTTCGGGGCACGGACACAGTTACCCAGGCTCGACTCCAAGGGAGCGGGAGACACCAACGGAGATGAACTTAAAGTTGCGGAAGGACGAGCCTGAAGTTACGTCGGGCACGTCCCCCTACAGGCGGATTTCGGACGACAAATAAAACACACTCTAAAAATATTCAAAAAAATGTTCAATCATAGTCAACAACGAATCGACCCCAGACTATTGCTGGACCATTTTCGAACATGTCCCCTGAAGAGGGACACGCCCGACTTAAGCCTAAATTTGTGGATGAAATGACAATAGACACTCTAACAATCCGATCATTGAATTAAAATTATGTTATGGTTCAAGCATAATTCTTACATGGTTGGAACATGTTTGAAACATGTTTTAGACATCTTGAGAGTATTTGGCAGCACGCTTCCTCTCCATTAAACAACTTCCTCAAGCCCAAAGTCGTGGTCCTCGATCGCGTCGAGGATGTTGGCCTTCACGAGGACGCTGCCGTACTCGCGGCTGTGCAGGATCGCCGTGTGCCGCCCCGCGTGCCCGAGCTCGAACCCGTTCCTGGGACCAGGGGAGGGTTTAGGTCGGGCACGTCCCCCTACTGACTACCTACCAAACCATCCCAACCCAACCCGAAGGCTCGAATTTCGGGTTGGGGGGGGGTAAAAGTTCCATCTGTGTTTTTGTCAATGTTCCGCGACCCACCCCACCCCACTGGAAATGGAGGGCAAATCGAGGCCTTCGGGCTGGGCTGGGGTGGTTTGGTGGGTGGTGACCTACAGGCGGATTTCGGAAGAAAACACCAAGATTGGCACACCAAAAAATGCCACACCAAATACCAAACAAGAATCATCCCCATGCTATGTATGACACTTCTCGAATACTCCTCCTGTAGAGGGACTTGCCCGACGCAGGGGAAGGCTGCATGAGCACAAGCCCTCGAGGGCCCCCGCGGCTTTCTTTGCTCGGCTCCGTGCGAGGCGGGGACCTATCCTACGAGAACGGCGCCCCTGCAACGCACCATGCCCGGACTCCGTTCGGGCCCCGCTCCAACGCGGTACGGCGCACACCTGCTGGGCTCCCAAGGGCCGATAAGCTATGCACCGCGCCATTCCTCGGTCGAAGATCGACAACGCCTCGGGAGGCGCCGACGCGGCACGGTGCACAAGTATCGTCCGCGGATGTCCTCATCCTCCAGGCGGTGGTGCAGAAGAAATCTGCCAGCCGCTTGCGGGCCCCCAGGCGTGTGCGACGACGAGTCCATGCCTCAGACTCTGGGCTACTGCCCCTCCCGAAGCGCGACAGGGACGGCGCCGGAGGCGCCGCCAGGGGGCCCAGCGCCGATCCGAGAACTCCGCACGAGTCTCTGAAAGTCTAGACTCGTGCTGTCCCAGAATACACGCCGGTCGGAAGAAGTGGGTTGAAACATGAGGTAGGAAGGCGTTGAAGTAGACTGGGCTTCCACCCGCCCCCTGAAGAGGAGGAAAGAAGGCAAACCGCTCGACTCCTGAAGTAGGACAGCACTTAAAGTACATTAGGATTTGGGCATCCAAAAATACCTACTTTCAACGACCGGCTTGTATCGACGGCACGCAGGAGTGACCCTGGGCAAGAGTGACATTTGGTGCGCGGCTTTTGGGGGGCCGCGGGGAGACCGAACACAAGCGCGCAAGAGGCGGTTACCGCATCGCGTTCGGCGATCGGGGGACCCCAGCGGGCCCGCACCGAAGGTCACTCCAGCGAAGGGTCACTCTTACGTGTACAGTCGGGGCGTTGACCTAAGGAACCCTAAATAAGGAACGAGGCCACTTCTATCCACAAGTTGAACTTCGACTTCCCATCGAAAACATGAGGAAACCCGAGGTAAGCTGTGAGACAATTAAGGAACACGGAGCCCCTCCCCAACCAAAAGGGTTCCTTCTTCAGGGCCCCTACTGTAGTCGACTGCGCGCTCGGCAAGAAGATTGGCCGGCACAGCTCTTCGGAGGCGCAGGCCAGCGGCGGGGGATGGGTGGCCGCCCGCGGCCTCGGCCTGCGGGGCCCGAGGGGCCGCCGCGTCACCGCCCCGTCGCCGCCTCGTCGCCGCCTCATCGCCGCCCGTCGCCTGGGCGTGCGGGCCGTGCTGGCGGCCACGTCGCCGCCGTCGCCGTCTCGTCGCCGCCCGTCGCCGCCCGTCGCCGCCCGTCGCCGCCCGCTTCGCACCGCTTCGCATTGCCTCGCGGTGTTTCGCAGTGCCTTGCATGGCTCGGGATTGCTCGGGACTGCCGGGCATTGCTTGGCTGCTCTGCACTGGTTTGCGCTGCCTGGTGTTGCGTAAGACTCTTTTGCGTCACTCGCATTGCATTACATTGAGCTGCATTGTTTTCGTCGCGCTGCTGTAGCGCGGTTTTACGGTGTTTTGCCTGCCCCACATAGTTTACACCACGTATGTTGCTCCACATACTTTGCACCGAATGTATTGCACCACATACGCTACACCACATGTAGTGCACCACGCACTTCGCACCACAGACATTGCTATACATAGGTTGCACCGCATATGTTGCACCACCTCGATTTTACAACATAAAATGTACCAGATATACTCTCCTTTAAAAAAAAGTGATGTCCCCCCCCCCACCGGATTATCACCCCGCCCTGGGGATGTACACTTTACATACGATTCGACCCCACCGCTCGTTCAAAAATGAACTCGCGCCATCCCAACCAAGCGTATATCGACCCCCGCACATCATCTTCGGCAAACACACACACACACACACACACACACTAGGCGCGCCCACGCGTTTATCACAACGAAACACCCATTTTCAAGAAGCGCCTCTTACCGAACAAACACACGATGTGCACACGCGCGCGTCGTCGCGCGCGCAAACCGAAACCCTTCAATAACCATAGATTTCGTAAGCATTTCGAAGCCGAATGTCCCGAAAACACGAGTTTCTCAAAAGTAAGCTTGCGCCACATCAATTTTCAAAAAAATGTATGCGAGCGCGCTGCTGCGAATTCTCAAGACAGCTGTGAGCTTCCATCATTTTCACCACATGAGGCCAAGCGGGCCTCGCGCGCGCATGCACAAATCATTCGAACGCCGTTGCGCGCGTGCTGAAAGGGGCACGGCCCATGTCAAATGGCATCACGCGGGCCATTCGCGCCCGTCGGCCGCGCGCGCATGTCGAAATCCTTCCCAAACCTTCATCACCGACGCGTGGACACCATCATCGTCACCGGCGTGATCAGCATCGGCGCGATCAACATCAGCATCGCCACCATCGTCCCTGGCATCGCTGCAATCATCATCGCGTTTGCCGTTGTCAACGTCGCTGTGATACCGCGCCCGCGCGAGTTACTTACTCGAACTGAAGTGCCCGCGCATCAGCGCGGCCACGACGCGCTGGGGAATCCCAAGCCGTCAACGCCAGCGCGGCCGAGTCGGCCGCGCCTGACTAGCTGACCGCTCTGCGAGCGAGCCTGCAAGCGCTAGCGCGGCCGCAGCGATGCGCCAGCCAGCGCCAGTCCAACATCGCAATTGCCTGTCTTATAGGTTTTGCAAACCAGGCTGCCGGCGGGTAGGTGGGATGACTGCGCGAGCAAAGCTGACAACTCACCGCGAACAATAATTAATTCTCTTTTCTGAAAGAAAACAGAAAGTAGACTCTACCCCCCCCCCGGCGTTATCGCCCCCCCTTTTCGGATATGTGAATCACATACGATTCAGACCACATGTCCATCCTAAATATGAAATCGCAATGTCTCAGGCCAACCGGTATCGGCCCCCCTGAGGTTCCCATGTAAAAAAACACTAGGCGGTGACATGTTCTGTTCTAACATAACACTTGTTCACGAATCTTTTGAAAAAATGGAACGATGTGCACACGCGCGCGTCGTCGCGCGCGCATGCCGAAATCCTTCAAAAACCCTCGGTGTCGGAAGGATTTCGCAATCGAGTTCCCAAAACAAAATATACAACACAAGGTCTCGCAACACTGATTTCCTAAAAAAAGTTTCCGCGCGAGCTCTTGCGAAATCTTAAGAAACCCATTGGTGCTTTGTGATTTTCACAAAATGCACTCAAACGGGCTTCGCGCGCGCGCGCATGCGCGTGTGCCGTCGCGAGAATCCTCTGCATAAAACGAGACGAAGTGCAGACGCGCGCGTCGTCGCGCGCGTACGCCGAAATCCTTCAAAGCCCATCGGTTTCGGAAGGATTTCAAAATCGTGTGCCCAAAAAACTTACAAAAACACAAGGTTTCGCAACACGGAGTTTCAACAGAAGCGTGCGCGCGCGCTCTTGCGTCGTCGTCGTCGTCGTCGCCGTCCTCCCTCCTCCCGCGTCGTCGTCGTCGTCGTCGCCTACGTCGTCCTCTGTCTTTCCTAGTGTTCGTCGTCGTCGTCCTCTTTGGCGTCGTGGTCGTTTCCGCCGTCGTTGTCGCCGTGGTCGTCCTTCCTCCTCCTCCCTAGTCGTCGTCGTCGTCGTCGTCCGTCGTCGGCGTCTCGTCGTCGTCCCTCCTATTTCGTCGCCGTCGTCGTCGTCGCCGTTGTCGTCGTCGTCGTCTTCCCTCCTCCCTCGTCGTTGTCGTCGTCGGCGTCGCCGTCCTTCCTCCTTCTTCGTCGTTCGCGTCGTCGCCGTCCTCCCTCGTCCCTCGTCGCTGTCGTCGTTGTCGTCGTTGTCGCCGTCGTCGTCCTCCCTCCTCCCTCGTCGTCGTCGTCGTCGGCGTCGTCGTCGTCGTCGGTGTCGTCGTCGTCGTCGTTGTCGTCGTCGAAGTCGTTGGAGACGTCGTCGGTGTCGTCGTAATCGGTGTCGGCGGCGCCGTCGTCGTCGTTGTCGCTGTCGTCGTCGGCGTCGGTGTCGTGGCCAAGTGCCATGTGGTACCCACCGTCACGATCTTGTCCTAAGAGGTCTTGCGACCAAGTTGCGGGTGGGAGGGTGGGGTGTTTGCACGAGCAGTGGAGAGGACAGCTTCCAAACGGTCAAAAGTGAATTGCACCACATACATTGCACCACATAGCTCACACCACACAGATTGCAAACATAGTTGACACCACGTATTTTGGACCACACTGACCGTACCACATAAATTGCACCAGATAGCATATTAGAACACACGTTGTTAACATGAACTTGCACAGTCTGCACCGTCCCAGTTATAACGCACTGTTTAATATCCAAAGCAGCGCGTGCAGTTACAAGGTCTCACTTATATATCTAAGGAATGGAATGCGTCGGGCGAACATTTCCACGTTGCGTGTCCGTTGCCGCGTCGTTGCCATGTCGGAATCCTTCCAAAACCCTCATCGCCGACGCGTGGACACCATCATCGTCACCGGCGTGATCAGCATCGGCGCGATCAACATCAGCATCGTCACCATCGTCCCTGGCATCGCTGCAATCATCATCGCGTTTGCCGTTGTCAACGTCGCTGTGATACCGCGCCCGCGCGAGTTACTTACTCGAACTGAAGTACCCGCGCATCAGCGCGGCCACGACGCGCTGGGAAATCCCAAGCGGTCAACGCCAACGCGGCCGAGTCGGCCGCGCCAGACTAAGCTGACCGCTCTGCGCGCGAGCCTGCTAGCGATAGCGCGGCCGCAGCGATGCGCCAGACAGCGCCAGCCCAACATCGCAACTGCCTGTCTTATAGGTTTGCAAACCCGGCTGCCGGCGGGTAGTGGGATGACTGCGCGAGCAAAGCTGACAACTCACCGCGAACAATAATGAATTCTCCTTTCTCAAAACAAAAATAAACTCTACCCCCCCCCGGTGGCGTTATCGCCCCCCCCTTTTCGGATACGTAAATCACATATGATCCTGACCACATGTCCATCCGAAATATGAAATCGCAATGTCCCAGGCCAACCGGCATCGGCCCCGCTGAGGTGACATTTGTCGTTCTCACATAGCACTTGTTCGCGAATCCCTTGCAAAAAATGGGACGAAGTGCGCACGCGCGCGTCGTCGCGCGCGCATGCCAAAATCCTTCAAAAACCCTCGGTGTCGGAAGGATTTCGCAATCGAGTTTCCCAAAAAACATACAAACACATAGGGTTGCGCAACACTGATTTCCTAAAGAAGTTTCCGCGCGACCTCTTGCGAAATGTTAAGAAAACCGTTGGTTTGTTATTGATACATCTACATATATACATATATATATATATAATAATAAACACAAAATGCACTCAAACGGGCTTCGCGCGCGCGGATGTCGAAATCTGTCGAACGCCCTTGCGCGTGTGCCGTCGCGAGAATCCTCTGCAAAAAACTGGACGAAGTGCAGACGCGCGCGTCGTCGCGCGCGTATGCCGAAATCCTTCAAAGCCCATCGGTTTCGGAAGGATTTCAAAATCGTGTGTCCAAAAAACCTGCAAAAAACACAAGGTTTCGCAACACGGATTTTCAACAAAAACGTGCGCGCGCGGTCTTGCGTCGTCGTCGTCGTCGCCGTCCTCCCTCCTCCCGCGTCGTCGTCGTCGTCGCCGACGTCGTCCTCTGTCTTTCCTCGTGTTCGTCGTCGTCGTCCTCTTTGGCGTCGTGGTCGTTTCCGCCGTTGTTGTCGCCGTGGTCGTCCTTACTCCTCCTCCTCCCTAGTCGTCGTCGTCGTCGTCCGTCGTCGGCGTCTCGTCGTCGTCCCTCCTATTTCGTCGCCGTCGTCGTCGTCGTCGTCGTTGTCGTCGTCGTCGTCTTCCCTCCTCCCTCGTCGTTGTCGTCGTCGGCGTCGCCGTCCTTCCTCCTTCTTCGTCGTTCGCGTCGTCGCCGTCCTCCCTCGTCCCTCGTCGTTGTCGTCGTTGTCGTCGTTGTCGCCGTCGTCGTCCTCCCTCCTCCCTCGTCGTCGTCGTCGTCGGCGTCGTCGTCATCGTCGTCGTCGGTGTCGTCGTCGTCGTCGTCGTTGTCGTCGTCGAAGTCGTTGGAAACGTCGTCGGTGTCATCGTAGTCGGTGTCGGCGGCGTCGTCGTCGTCGTTGTCGCTGTCGTCGTCGGCGTCGGTGTCGTGGCCAAGTGCCATGTGGTACCCACCGTCACGGTCTTGTCTGAAGAGGTCTTGCGACCAAATTGCGGGTGGGAGATTGGGATGTTTGCACAAGCAGTGGAGAGGACAGCTTCAAAACGGTCAAAAGTGAATTGCACCACATACATTGCACCACATAGCTCACACCACACAGATTGCAAACATAGCTGACACCACGTATTTTGGACCACATTGACCGTACCACATAAATTGCACCAGATCGCATACTAGAACACACTGTTTGGGGCCCACAGTGGCTAACATGAATTTGCAAAGTCTGCGCCGTCCCAGTTATAATGCACATGTTTAATATCCAAAGCAGCGTTTGCATTTACAAGGTCTCACTTGTATCTTTAAGGAATGGAATGCGTCGGGCGAACACTTCCACGTTGCGTGTCCGCTGCCGCGTCGTTGCCACCTCGTGCGCTTTGTGGGTCCGGCGAGGTTTCGCCACATCGCCGCCTCGTTACTGCCTCGTGCGCTGGGTGGATCCGGCAAGGTTTCGCCAAGTTGCCGCCTCGCTGCCGAATGGAACAGCGAGGTTTCGCCACGTTGCAGCCCCTTGCCGCCTCGTTGCCGCTTCGTGCGCTGGGTGGGTCCAGCGAGGTTTCGCCGCGTCGAAGCCTGTTGCGGCCTCGTTGCCACCCACTCGGGAGGTCCTTCGAAGTTTCGCCGCTTCGCCGCCCGTTGCCACGTCGTTGCCGCCCACCCCGTTTCGGGGTCCCATCGAAGTTGCACCACTTCGACGATCCTCTATTCAAGTAAATGAGTATCTACCCATATCACCCCCCCCCCAAAGTTATCAATTCGGCCTCGCGTATTGCATTTTGCAGATGATTCCGCCTCTTTGCTCATGTGTAAACGAACTCTGACCATCTCAGGAAATCCGGTATCCGCCCCCCCGCCATCCTCTGCAAGCGCATTCGTTTGTCAAAAATCAAACGGGATGGAATGCACACGCGCGCATCGTCGCGCGCGCATGCCCGAATCTTTCAAAAACTTCAGGTCCCCCCCTCAAAAAAAAAAGTTTTGCAGCCAGGATGTTCAAACAAAGTTTGCGCTCGCGTTCCTGCGACTGCTCCAGACAACAATACGTTTTTCAACCTGTTCATAAAATGCACTGCCACCAAACGGGTTTCGCGCGCGCATGGCAAAATCATTCGAACGCCCTTACGCGCGTGCTGTCGCAAGAATCCTCTACAAAAAAAGAAACGAAGTGCACGCGCGCGCGTCGTTGCGCGCGCATGCCGACATCAGTCTAAAAACCAGGTGCCGCAAGGATGTCAAGACCGAGTGCGCCCGAAACCACATAAAAACAAATGGTTTCGCTACATCGGAATTCATCAACAACAACAACAACAACAATAACACATCGCCACTATCTATCATCAGAGTGTCTACCGTTGTCGAAGTTACCATGATACCGCGCCCGCCCAAGTCGCCGACTCGCACTGAAGTGCTGGGATGTGCCCAGCGATCAGCGCCACTGCGGCCGCGTCGGTCGTGCCAAACTACATGGCCGCTGCGCGCGCGAGTGCTTGGGGTGGCGCAGCCGCAGACATGCACCAGCCAACGCCACGCACTCATCGCAATCGCCGCCGCATGGGTTTCGCAAACCGAGTTGCGGGTGGGTGGGTGTGATATCTGCAAGAGCATGGAATGTGTCAACCCATTTGTAAAAACCAATTGCAGTACACAGTTTGCACCACACAGCGTACACCGGAGATATCACACCCCATAGATCGCTGCACAGCTTACAAAACCACTGTCCCACGTCTGGCAATATTTTTGTCAGCGGCGGCTTGGGTCCAAAACGCGGTCTGGGCAGCCGAGGGACGCTTGGAGACCCAATTAGGCTCAGGTCGGGCATGTCCTCCGACAGGCGGGTCTTGGAGAACACAAAGAAAACAAGCGAACAAAAAGCAAGACAAAACAATCGAAAAATCGCCCCAACACTATGTTTGAACTACGTGTTGGCAATCCTTATGCAGAGGGACACGCCCGACTTAAAATGAATCACGACAGGAGGGACAGGCGCGGAGAGGGGGAGGCGGGCGGCGGAGCACGCCCACACCGTGCAGATCTTGCGCGCGCCGTGCTGGCAACAGCTTTCTTAAGGGCATCAATGTCATTGTCGTCGTCGTCGCTGTCGTCGTTGTCGTCGTCGTCGTCGCTGGTTCCCTCCTCCTCCTCCTCCTCCTCCTCCTCCTCCTCCTCCTCCTCCTCCTCCTCTTCCTCCTCCTCCTCCTCCTCCTCCTCCTCCTCCTCCTCCTCCTCCTCCTCCTCCCTCTCCTCCTCCGCCACTTCCTCCTCCCCCTCCTCCTCCGCCTCCTCCTCCTCTTCCCTTCCTCCTAGCGCACAGGGTCGGCGGCACCGGACGTAAGGCCTTCGCAACAACATCAATGTCATTATGTTCCGTCGTCGTGTGGTAATCATTACGATTATCAGTATTTCTGGGATCTACTGACCCGGGTCAATGCAGACCCGGGTCAATCAGGCCATGCAAGATCCTGCGAGAGCCTGCAAGATCCTGCAGAGTCCTGCACCCAAGCCCGGGTCAGTGCGCCCCTAGCCCTGCAGGATCCTGCAAGATCTGGCGCTCTGACTGACGCCCGTTTGCATTCATTCCCGTCTCTTGAGCCCCGATTGTTACTATTCGAGCTCCTGCCGGCGGCGAAGTCCACGAACTCGCCGCTATCCACGTCCCGCAGGCTGCAGATGCCCGAGCTGCCCTGGAGGCCGTCCAGCTCGAGGTTGTCGTCAAAGAAGAACACGCGGCACGGGCGCGAGGGCGCCGACGACGTGCGGACAGTCGGGATGACCTGGGCGTCTCACGGTCGGCGTCGCAAAGATGGCGCACAGCACCGATCTCCGAGAAGCGCGCTCTCCCCCGAAAAGACGGCCTCCTCTGTGCACGCCTTCACTGCGATGCGACGCCCCTGCGAGGGATCCTTCTGTGCACGCTCCTGTCGGGGCCTGCGGCGCCACAACGCACGCGATCTTTGCGACGCCAACCGCAAGACGAAGCCAGGACACGATGACAGAAAAACACACAAACAAGCCTATGGAGAGGAATTCGCCAGCCCGACCAGAGGCGTGTGGAGATCTTGGGTAGCAGGTAAGCAAGAGTTTCATACATACATGCATCAACAAAGACATACAAACATACATACATACATACATACATACATACATACATGCATACATACATACATACAATCATACATACCTATATACATGCATACATGCATGCATGCATACATACATACATAATGCATACAGAAAGACGGACAATCATGCATACGTACGTACGCACGTATCTACATACAAACATAAATGCATGCATGCATGCATCCGTGCATACATACATACATACAGACATATATACATACATGCATGCATACGTACGTGCATACGTACATACATGCATGCATATGCAACTCACACAACACACGTTATACACACATACACACATACATACATACATACATGCAGACGTGCATGCATGCATACATGCATACATGCATGCACGCATGCATGCATACATACATACATACACACATACCTACCTACCTACCTACCCACCTACCCACCTACGTACGAACGTACGTACACACATACGTATTTACATATTTCCATGCATACATACATACATACATACATACATACATACATACCTGTATGCATGCATGCATGCATACATACATACCTACATACATGTATGTACATACATGCACACATGCATGCATGAACATATACTAAGTATATACATCCATGTATGCAGACACATGTATATATCTTACATTAAATTGCATTACACTGCAACACCTTACACTTCACAACATTACATTATACTACATTACATTACAGGCATAGTACACTGCATTATCTTGACTTACGTCAAATTGCATTAACTTACATGGCATTGCATTGCACTACGTTACATTAGGAGTACATAGATACACACATACATACATACATAAGTATAACGATGCATGTGTATACATATGGATTCCACAAAACAGCTGTTTGCAGCTGAGGAGTTCTTGATTACCTCAACAATATCGAGATGGGTGTGCCAAAAACGGATGGCGGAGACGCATGGGAACGTCGCCGCTGGAGCCTTAGGTGGAGCTCCCTATGGGGCCACGAACAGGAGGGGTGCGCCAAAATGGATGGCGGGGACGCATGGGGACGTCGCCACTGGAGCCTTAGGTGGAGCTCCCTATGGAATCGCGAGCCGAGTGAGGGGTATGCCAGAAGTGGCGGCGGGGACGCATGGAAACGTCGCCACTGGAGCCTTAGGTGGAGCTCCCTATGAAATCGCGAGCCGTGTGAGGGTGCGCCAAAAACGGATGGCGGGGACGCATGGGAACGTCGCCGCTGGAGCCTTAGGTGGAGCTCCCTATGAAGTCACGAGTGAAGGGTGTGCCAAAATAAGTGGCGGGGACGCATGTGAACGTCGCCACTGGAGCCTTGGGTGGAGCTCCTTATGGGGTCACGAAACGTGTGTGAAGGGTGTGCCAAAATGGGAGGCGGGGATGAATGGGAACGTCGCCACTGGAGCCTCAGGTGGAGCTCCCTATGGGGCCACGAACAGGAGGGGGGCGCCAAAATGGGTGGCGGCGACGAATGGGAACGTCGCCACTGGAGCCTTAGATGGAGCTCCCGATGGGGCCACGAACCGTGTGAGGGGTATGCCAGAAGTGGCGGCATGGACGCATGAGAACGTCGCCACTGGAGCCTTAGGTGGAGCTGTCTATGGGGCCCCAAACCGTGAGAGGGGTGCGCCAAAATGGTTGGCGGGGACGCATGGGGACGTCGCCACTGGAGCCTTAGATGGAGCTCCCGATGGGGCCACGAAACGTGTGAAGGGTGTGCCAAAATGGGTGGTGATGACGGCAATGATGTTGACTTTGCTGATGGGAGGAGGGAGGAGGGGAAGGAGGAGAGGAGGGGAGGAGACGCGGGGCGCTGTCCCTCCAAAACGAGGGCCCAACACCACAGGATGGTTGGGAGAACAAAAACAGCGCCAGAGGCCTGAGGACGGGCGCGGAGTCGGGACGGCCTTGCCGTAGGCGTTCGTCTTCTTGTGCTGCCGCCAAGACGTGAAGCAGGACGTCGTGACGTGGAGCCCGGTCGCCCCACTGCACATGGCGTAGTACCGCCGCAGCTCGTCGGCGCAGGCGTCCCCTACCGTTCAGCCCCTCCCACCATGACGAGGAGGGTCTTCGCACGCGATGCCAAAGTCCCAGGGATCCCTGGAGAGTCTCTGGAGGCCCAGGGAGCAGGCAAAAACATACAACACCTTCGCAGCGACAGGGCTAACGCTCCTCCCGCCCCCTCGAAGAACAAAAAGACGTACGTAAACTGTCGGAGGTCCGCGCAGATTTATTGGATCGGCGCTGGCCCCCCTGGTGGCGCCTCCGGCGCTGCCCCTGGCACGCTCATGAGGTAGGTCCAGCGCCGATCCACGAAATCCGCGCGGGCCTCCGAAATACCATGTGTATGCAGTTTTTGTTCCTCAGATCCCTCCTCACCCTCCTGCCTGGCGAGGGCGGGATGAATCTAAAACGGTTGGAGGCAGTGGAAGTCTCTGAGATTGACTACCTACCAGACCACCCCAACCCAACCCGAAGACCCGAATTTCGGGTTAGGGGGGGTAAGGGTTCCACATGTGTGTTTTCTATGTTTCCCGACCCCCCCCCCCACTGGAAATCGAGGGTAAATCTGAGCCTTCGGGTTGGGTTGGGGTGGTTTGGTGGGTGGCGAGAGATCGGGTGGGAGCGCTCGGGAACGTGCCCTGAGCGCTCTGGCACGCTCCGAAGCGATCCATCCTCATCCCAGGCCTGCCCGACTCGGGTCGCACGAAGACCGGGGGCCGGTCAAAGGGAGGGTGCCAGCCTCGAACGCATCCCTAGCCCTGAGATTGGCACGCCAAGAGGCGATGGCAATCCTGGGGAGGCGCCCCCCAAAAAAGAAGGGCACCCCTAAGATTGGCATCGTGACGGGGAGGTGCCCAGCATAGGGAGAGGGACATGCCAGGCTGGTGAGCAGGGTAATCCAGATTTCGTAATAAAAGGGAGGAGGTCTGGACCCTCCAAGACAAGCCATTTCAGACCTCCCCCGTGGGAGGACCCTCCAAAACATCGTCCCCAGACCCCCCCCAGGCCCTCCAAGATAGCCTGGAAGAGACCCCCCCGAAATGAGACCCCCCTCCCTTTATTACGAGATCTGGAGTAGCTCCTCCCTCTGGCGCCCCCCGGCGCCGCCAGAGGCACCCGCGCAGCGTCGAGGGACGGCGCCTGGCGGCGGGGCCGACACCAGCTGCATGCAGCGGACTTCGCTATCCCCCCCCCCCCCCGTTCGTCCTTGTCGCCTGGCTCTCGGGTGATCGCTTTAGGTCGGGCGTGTCCCCCTAGAGGGGGATGTTCGACGAAAAATAAAGCATGCCCTCGAAAAAATGCTCCAAAATGGTCGAAAAAATACGCAAAACAAATAGTCCCCATACTATTTTGTTTTGACTACTTTTGAGTAGTCCCCCCCCTGGATGGAAGTAGCGCTGATCCAATCACTTGGCAATGACAGGATGATCAAATACCAACTTTGATACTTATGCTATTTTCCCATGCGGCACGGCTGGAGCGTATACATTTGAACGCCGTCTGCTGCTAGCGACTCCGTGCAATGCAGCCGCACTGGGCTTCGACCCGAATGGCAACGGACAGTCGACGGTCGACAGTCGACGGTCGACGGTCCCCAGTTCGTCCTTGTCGCCTGGCTCTCGGTTGATCGCTTGAGGTCGGGCGTGTCCCCCTGCAGGGGGATGTTCGACGAGAAGAAAAAAATGCCCTCAGGAGATGCTCCAAAAGGGTCGAAACATACTCCAAAAAAAGTCCCCAGACGGTTTTATTCTGACTATTTTTGAGTACTCTCCCTGTCGAGGGACAGGCCCGACCGCATGATGGCTCGGGTCTCCGGCGGCCTCTCGGGGACGACCTGGGCACCACCCCAAAAAAAGTCCTCTGCGAGACGCGGCTGCTGGTGAGAAGCCCAAGGCTGGAAAGGCGCCCGAAGACCTCGAAAACCTCGAAAACCTCGAAGCCCACACTGTACGACAGGGGTGGCCCTAAACGGTGCTTTGTCGTGGGCCGTTTTCGTTTCGATGTCGTTTTGCAGCAAAGGCGAATTCAAGACAAAACGAGGAAAAACGAAAACAAAACGAAAACGAAAAACACCGTGTAGGTCCAGCCCTGCTGCACGACACGGCTGATTTCCCCCCTCCCCTAGCGGCTTCCCGAATAGGAGACGAGTAGATGGGGTCGGAGGGTCTAGCCGCATCACCGATGCATTGCCGATGCATCGGCGATGCATCGGCGACGTCGGCGTGGAGAAATCGGGCTCCACATCGAGCGGCAACGCCGATGCATCGGCGATGCGGCGCCATCCTCCGACCCCGTCTGCTCGCGCCCCATCTGGGAGGCCCACAGATCCCCCCGCCGTGGAGGTCCAGGTTGTAGACGGGGATGGCACCGCCGGGCCCCAGTCGGAACGCTGGCGCTGGGCACAGGGCCTCTGGCAGGGACGCCTCCGCCTCCGAAGGGCAAGGGCGGCGGCGACGCTTTTACGGCGACGGCTACGGCAATGATGACGACGACGACGACGACGACGACGATGACAACGACGACAACGACGACGACGACGACGACGACCACCACCACGTCGACCACGACGACCACGACGACCACGACGACCACGACGACCACGACGACGGCACCGAGGACGGAGGCGGCGGCTGCTGCGGCGGCGGCGGCGACGAAGGAGGGGGAGGGATGGAGGGTAGGCGACCCGCGAGGGAGGAGGATGGAGGAGGGGGGCAGTGGCGGGAAGGAGGGAGGGAGGGAGGGAGGATGGAGGAGGGGAGGGAGGGATGAGGAGGGAGGAGGATGGAGGAGGGGAGGGAGGGAGGGAGGGAGGGATGAGGGAAGGGGAAGGGGGGAGGAAGAGGACAGAGGGCGGAGAGCAAGGTGCTCGAGAGCTTTGGGAGAAGAGGAATGAGGAAAGACGGAGATGGACTGGGAGCAAGGAGGATGGGGGACGAGAGGGACGGAGGCAGGAAGGAGGGAGGGAGAGGGAGGGAGGGAGGAGGGAGGCAGAAGGCAGGGAGGGAGGACAAGGGAGCAAGCAGGGCAGAGGATGTTGAGGGACCTCCAAAATACTCTGGATCCCCTTCCCCCAAACCCCGAATCTGCCAAAACCTTCCTAAACAAACTCCTCCTCCTCCACCTCCTCCCCCTCCTCCTTATTCTCCTCTCCAGGGAGGGAGGAATGGAGGAGAGGCGAGAGGGGGGAGGAGGAGGAGGAGGAGGAGGAGGAGGAGGAGGAGGAGGAGGAGGGCGAGGAGGAGGAGAATGAGAAGGAGGAGGAAGACCAGTGTAAACCCAAGAGTCATCAACAATGTTGGGATCAATCCTCCCTCCAAGACCCCTCTTCACAGGCCCCTACAACGTTTCATGTCCACTGAGGGAACTGCCTCGTTGGAAGACAACTGTGTTAAGACCCTGAAGCATGCCAAAGCATTGTTCTCGGGATTCCAACGCCATGGATCAAGCTGACTGGTGCGTCTTGACCATCCTGAATCGTGCCAGACCGCCAGTCCTGGGACTTCAACACCGAGAATCAACGCACCCATAGAATCCTAATCCTTCCAAAAACACCATGTCTAGAACGCTGACCATGGGAATCCGCGAAACTCTTGCAAATGTTAGAAACGAATGTGCGCGTCGCTAAGACGAGAACCACATGTTGACAAGGAACTGCCCTCAGTCCGTGAAACTCTTGCCTTCTTCTGAAACGAATATGCGCGGCGCCCAGGCGAGAACCACAATTTGAGAACCACCCGCCCTCAATCCGTGAAACTCTTGTAAGTTCTTAAAAACGAAGTGCGCGGCGCTAAGGCGAGAGTCACATTTTGAAAACGGCCCGCCCTGCATATGTGAAATGGTTGCCACGTTGTATGCTGCAGGGCCATAAAAGGTGTGGAAGTCTCAGGCGGAACGCCTGGCCCGCCCTAAAAAATGGCCTCGGGGTGCGACAGGGAGAAGCTATGCACAAGGAAAAGGAGAAAAAAGGACGAGGATGAGGAGGAGGTGCCTCAGGCACGGCCGCGGGCCCCATCTGCGAACGGCAGCACGCGCTGACCGATGTCCCCATTGCGCGCACGGGCGTCTTCGCTGCCCTGGTGAAGAGTGGTTGCCGATTGCGACTTGTGCGACTCTCGAGCCAGAATGCTTAGAGAAGGTCCTTCTCCCCCTTACCACCGCTCTCCGCCTCCTCCCTGCATCGCCACTCACATGTTCTCTCTCGTCCCTCCTCCTCCCTCTGACCCCTCAGTCGTTCTCCCTGGCTTCCCCCTCGCCTTCCCAACTCGCTCACACCTCCTCCTCCTCCTCCTCCTCCTCCTCCTCCTCCTCCTCCTCCTCCTTCTCCTCCTCCTACTCCTCCTCCCCCTGCTCCTCCGCCTGCTCATCGTCCTCCTCTTCCTGCGCATCGTCCTCCTCCTCGTCCTGCTCCTCCTCCTACAGCATCATCCTCCTCAGCATCAGCATCAGCATCATCATCATCATCAGCATCATCACCATCATCATCATCATCATCATCATCATCATCAGCAGCAGCATCATCACCATCATCATCATCATCATCATCATCATCATCATCATCATCATCATCATCATCATCATCATCATCATCATCATCATCATCATCATCATCATCATCATCATCATCAGCAGCATCACCATCATCATCAGCATCAGCATCATCATCATCATCATCATCATCATCAGCATCAGCATCATCATCATCATCATCATCATCAGCATCATCATCATCCTCATCATCATCATCCTCAACATCATCATCAGCATCATCATCCTCATAAACATCATCAGCATCATCATCGTCATCATCATCATCGTCTTCATCATCATCAGCATCATCATCAGCAGCATCAGCATCATCAGCATCATCATAATCAGCATCAACATCAGCGTCAGCATCAGCATCAGCATCATAATCACCGTCATAATCATCATAACCATCATCAGCATCTTCAACATCATGCGCACCATCCTCATCATCATCATCAGCATCATCATCATCAGCATCATCAGAATCGTCAGAATCAGCGTCCTCATCGTCAGCATCATCATCACCCTCAGAATCCTCATCATCAGCATCAGCAGCATCAGCATCCTCATCATCAGCAGCATCAGCAGCGTCACCATCGTCTTAGTCCGATTGGTCGACCGTCCCGTTCTCATCCTCCCCATCAGCAGCAGACGCAGCAGCATCATCATCATCATCAGCACCATCACCATCATCACCATCATCACCATCACAATCACCATCAGCATAATCATCAGCAGCAGCATCATCACCATCATCGGCAGCAACATCATAATCATCAGCCTCATCAGCATCATCATCATCATCATCATCATCATCATCATCATCATCATCATCATCAGCATCATCATCATCATCATCATCATCATCATCAACATCATCATCATCAGCATCATCATCATCATCATCAACAACAGCATCAGCATCACCATCATCCTCAGCATCAGCATCGTCATCAGCAGCATCTGCATCAGCAGCATCAGCATCATCAGTATCAGCATCAGCATCATTGGCATCATCATCATCAGCAGCATCATCACCATCAGTATCATCAGCAGCAGCATCAGCATGGTGATCATCAGAATACTCCTCGTCATCCTCGTCATAATACGCATCCTGGCCATCATCATCATCACTGCAACTACCACCATCATCATCAGTAGCGCCATCGTCATCGTCATCAGCATCACCGTCATCATCACCAGCATCAGCATCATCAGCATCAGCGTCATCAGCATCATCCTCATCATCACCACCATGATCATCATCACCAACAGCAGCATAAGCATCACCATCAGCATCATCATCATCACCATCGTCGTCGTCGACGTCGTCATCATCTTCATCAACATCCCACCAGCCCTCTGGGCGCAAGTGATCTAACGAGATTAATATTCCCTCTTCAAAAAACCCTCGTCCCATACGGGGAGGGGTTTACCCTTTCTCCTTACCCCTCCCCTGCACTTTTTTCGGGGGGGTCCGCGAGGTGTCAGGGCGTCCGAAACGGCCTCGGCGAGGAAGCCAACATCATTGGTGTTACTCAGGTTGTGGCCCCATTTTGGCCTCTTTGGGGGGGGGCTGAACGTTATCCCATCTCCTCCTTTGATCGATGGCCTTCAAGATGGCCCCAAGCGGTCTTCCAGGGCTCCCAAGCAGCGGGCCCCAAGAGAGCCCCAAGAGGGCCCCAAGAGGGCCCCAAGACCCCAAAAAGAGCCCCAAGAGAGCTCCAATACCTTCCCAAAGAGCCCCAGGAGAGCTCCAAGAGGCGATTCTGAGGGCTCCTGGGAAGGGGCCGAGATCGAGGACCCCCCATCTTTTGATCGATCTCCTCCTCCTCCTCCTCTTCCTTCTCCTCTTCCCCTCGCCCCCACGCGGCCCCCAGGGATGGCCCGAAGAGGCCTTCCAAGGCCACCCCCTTGCTCCCAGAGATCTCTCGGTTCATCCTGGTTGCTGGCTTTGTTTCCCTAGATGTGTCCCTTCGTCCCTTTTCCCGTCAGCTCTCGTGGGCAGGGCTTCTGAATGGGCTGGTGGGGATACGCGAAGCGTGAAGAACAATCGTCACTCTCAGAATCAGCATCCTCATCAAACGGATACTCCTCCATTCCACTCATCACGCGTAACTAGCACCATGACGCGCTCCACGCGCGCTCAGGCTCTAGCGCAGGCCAGAAGACAGCGCTCTCGTGCACAAGCGCGTGCAATAGTGGTACCCATCCTCACCCTCATCCCCATCTCCATCCTCCTCCTCCCCCTCCTCCTCCTCCTGCCCCTCCTCCTCCTCCTCCTCCTCCTCCTCCTCCTCCTCCTCCTCCTCCTCCTACCTCCTACCTCCTCCTCCTCCTCCTCCTCCTCCTCCTCCTCCTCCTCCTCCTCCTCCTCCTCCTCGTCGGCGCCCTCGTCGACACTGGCAGCGCTGGCGAGAGCCAGCGGGGGGGCGGGACGCGCGACGGCGGCGGTGCCAGCAGCAGCAGCGTCGGCGGCGGCAGCGGCGATGACGGCGGCGGCAACGGGAGCGCAGCACAGCCCCAGAAGGCTTGCAGCCGGACGCAATTGTGAGCGGTTGTTCTATTCGGCGCTTCGACATTGGGCGGAAGGGGGGGGCGAGGGGGGGGGTCTGGCTCTGGACCTCTGCTTAGCGCGACTGTTTGTAACAGGGCGTCCTGTGGGGGAGACTCCACCTGCTTGAAACAGGCGCCAAATACAGCCAAGATCCACTCCACGGGGGGGTGAAGGAGGGGAGGGGCGCGGGCCCAC
>CAUYUJ010002037.1:55000-94285 GCA_963575745.1 Prorocentrum cordatum
CCCACCCCCCCCCGACGACCCCACCCCCCACCCTCACAGGAAAAAACAGGAGAACAGCCACAGACAAGTTCATCTCGAGGGCGTTCGGCCTTGCACGCCCACGTCGGCTCCGCGCCGATGGCGCGGGTAGGCGGTGACACCCCCGGGCGGCGATGGCACCCCCTGGCGGGGCCTCCCGCGCCGCCCCCTGGCGCGTTCCGCGGCCAGAGAGGGGGAGCCAGCGCCGATCCAGGAGATCCGCGCAGACCTCTGAAAGCTCACGCTCATGCCTGTTTCCTTCCTTCCAGGTTCGGTCGGGCATGTTTCGGACGAAGAAATACTAACACATATAGATATATATATATATATATATATATATATATATACATATATATACACATAAAAACAAATAAGAAAGGTTTGAAAACAAATATTAAAAATATAACGACTAGGTTTGACTATGTTTGAAGATTCCTCCTGTAGAGAGACAGACCCGACTTGATTCTCAGGGAGGGGAGGAGGACTAGCCCTGTCGCTGCTGAGGTCCTGCGTGTGTGCTTGCTCCCTTCCTGGGCCTCCAGGAAACCACCCAACGCGGACCCTCAGAATATACACTACCACCACGTCGATTCCTCCTCCCTCCTCTACCCTCGCCTTCCTCTCCTCTTTCCTGGGAGAGGGAGGGGATAAGGGAGGTGGTGGTGGTGTATACCTCTCGGCCCCGTACCCAGGGATCCCTGGGACTTCTCTGGCATCGCGTGCGAAGACTCTCCTCGCCAGGGGGCAAGCGCACATCCGAGACATCCGTGCGGAGCTCTGACGGTGTATGTTTCTGCCGTTGTCTGTCGTCGATGACGCGCGGCGCGGGCCCGCCGCCACTGGCCGCCAAGGGGGGGGTCGCGGGGAGCGGCTCGGGGTCCGCCCGGTTCGTGTTCTTCTTCTTCGAGATGTCGGACGTGCGCTCGTCGTACCTGCTGGCCGGGGGTGATGAGGAGGAGTCAACGCGGACCTAGGCCAGAAGAACATCCTTCATGAACATGAGACCCTCTGTCGGCCAATCCAAACAGAACAAACACGGGTATATACCCTCCCGAGGATTCACAAAAACATCCAACAAAAACGAAGAACACTAGGGTACCCTCCCCGAACCGACCTCGATCTTATACCTCGGTCCGGCTCTAGGAGGAGGAGGCTCGGAGGACTGGTGGAAGTCCAAGACGCATCAACGATCCGCCTCCGCCCTCTCCTCCTCCTCCTCCTCCTCCTCCTCCTCCTCCTCCGCCTCCTCCTCCTCCTCCTCCTCCTCCTCCTCCTCCTCCTCCTCCTCCTACTCCTAATCCTTCTCCTACTCCTACTCCTCCGCGAAGTCCTCCCCCTCCACCTCCCCATCGGCCACGGCACCACTTCGAGAGCTCGTCGCTCGCCTTCAAGCGGCGCTCCTTGCGGTCCGTCTCCTGCGGGCACGGGGCGGGCGGAAGCGCGGGCGAGGAGGCCGCCCACGAGGCTCGCAGGCTCGCGGGAAGTGGCTTGAGAAAGATGCGCTGTGCAGGCAGCTCTGGCCGGCAACGAGCGAAGGGGGGAAGTGAGAAGGGCTGACCTTCTCAGAAGGCTCGGAAGTCCCATGGCATTCTCAGAATTGCTCAAAGCCTTTCCCGAAGACACGGCGAACATCTCAAAGGCGCGAGGGCTTCTGAAAAGCCTTGCCGCCTTCTGAGGAGGCCATTTCCTTCTCACTTAAGTATCCACCTCTCTCGCCGCCGGTCTGGGAGCAGCGTGAAGCCAAGACTCGCCCCAGGCCGGCTGCGCACGAGAAGCGGCTGGAGTGAGCTCGCGTATCCTCCAAAGGTCCTCAGGGGCATGCAGCAGCAGCATACAGCCACTGCCAGCGAGCGCACTCCGAGTCGACGGGTTCCCATTGCGTGGCGGTGTCGCTGCTATCGTAAACGAGGAACGAGCCGCCGAAATGCTGGAGGCGACGAGGACGCCTTCTGGACCAGGTGCTGACGAAGTGGACCAGGAGGAGGAGGAAGACAAGGAGGCAACTCCCAGAGTGGCGTGGGAAAGATTGATGACACTCGAGCCCGATTGGGAGGGCTGTCAGGCCCCATTAGTGCAAGGATCTCGCATGAAGGGAGCACGAACCACAAACACTAGACAATCATTGAAGCCCACCAGCCGAATTACTAGGGCGCCAATGATTTTGCGAGTCACTTTCTTCTTCCAACCCCTGTGAATAACATCCCGCGAGGGGTCTCTCATTGCTGTCTGTGAATAAACATCCCGTCCCCCAGGCGACCAGCAGCCAACCGGGACCAGCAGCCAACCAAGACCAATGCCAAAACGCACACACACACACACACACACTTTGCGCCGGCGGCTAGGCAGAAGGACCGCGCTGGCGAATCAAGCAAAACTGGGCGCGCTGGGCGAATTCAACCACCATGCAAAGGGAGGGAGGAGAACGACAAGGCGCCGGCCCGGGAGGGGGGCGCCCGGGAGGGAGACTGCGAGGAGCCAGGCCCGCTCAGAGCAGCCCAAAGGCGCGGCGGGGCCGGCGCCAGGGCGCCAGCGGTGGCAGCGGCAGAGGGGGCTTGGCGGCAGCAGGGCTGACGATACAGCTGGCGGAGTGGAAACGCAACCAGTGCGAGGCCGAACCCCTGGGGGGGGGCGGCGGGGCCTGGTGTAAAGGGGCCCTGGGACACACAAATAAATACACACAAATAAAATGCTTCCCCACATCTGCCCATATTTTCTGGGTTTTTGTCTTTCCCCCCCACTGGCCATATTTTTATCATATTGTCTGGGGAATCGCCGATTAATTGTGTCTGTGTGTTTCTTTCCATCCTGATGGTGACCAGGCAAGGCGGAGGGGAGCGCGGGCGGCAAGACCAGCCCGGGCCCCAGAGCGTGGAGCGGAGCGCGGCCGGGAGGCCGGGCAGAAGCGGATGCGCGCGCGCGCGCCTCAAGCGAAAACCGACGGGGGGCGGGGGGGGGCGACCAAGGCCAGGCACCGAACAGGTGCAGCCACTGCGAAGGAGGGCCCTCCCAGGTGGGAGACCGGAGGAGGGGGCCGTGCGGCGGGGGGAGGGGCCGGGGGTGGAGAGCAAGCGCCGCGCGCGCGCGGCTCCTCGGCACGGCCGAGGCAACGGCAGGCAGCCCTGGGGCGGGGGCAAGGAGGGGGGGGGGCTGGGCGGAGGGGGGAGGTCCGCCCACGGAGCGCGACAGCGAGGCGGCGAGGCGCCCGCGGAGCGCCGGGCCCGCCAGCGGGCAGAGGGGGGCCAGGAGCGGCAGCAGCTGGGAGGCCGCTGGTGGGGAGCAGCAGGGGCGCGGGGAGCGGCCGCAGGGCCACCGGGCAGTCCGCGCGCGGTGGAGGGTCAGTCCCGGGCGAGGCAGGGGTGCACAGCCCCAGAGAGAAAGGAGCGCACACCTCCGCGCAGACCTGGGGGGGCGCGGGAGCGCGGGAGCGCGGGGGCGGGGAGCGTGGGGAGGCGCCGAACTGGTGTCGTCACGAGGTAGAGGTGGCGCACGCGCGCGGCCCCGTGGGGGGGGAGGGGGGGCGAGGGGGGGGCTCAGTCTCGGGCGGGGCAGGGACGCACAGCCCCAGCAAGAGAGCAAGGGGCTCACACTTCCGCGCAGTCCGGGGGGGGAGCGGGAGGGCGGGGGCGGGGAGCGTGGGGAGGCAAGTCACGAGGTAGCGGCGGCGCACGCGCAAGGCGCCGTGGGGAGGGGCCACAGGCGCGAGACACAGCAAGGCGGCCCACCCCCAGGGCCGGGGCCGGGGGGGGAGGCCGGCGGGCCGTTGCAACAGCGGCCAGGGCGCGGCTCGGGGGCTGCATTGGGGGGGGGGGGAGGGGGGGGGGCGCGCGCCCGGCGGCCCCAGGGGTCAAGGAGGCGGCAGCTCGGCACACGGGCGCCAAGGCCGATGCAGCAAGGGGGGAGGCGGGGCCGCCAAATCACGGAAGCCCTGGCGGACGGGGGTGCGGGGCCGGGTCGGTCAGGCAAGGCGGGTGGAGCTCCCCAGGCGCCGCTGCCTGGGTTGCTCGTTGCTGGGCCAGGTCGGGTCGGCGCGGCGTTCGCCTTTCCCAGAGGGCTCTGGCCCTTCCCTTTGCCTTTGCCCGTTCTGTGGATCTGCCTGCCCCAGGCTTGGTACCAGTCGATGTGGAGGCCATGTCTCCAGCAGAGGTTGCGGATATCGAAGTCTTTTTCGGTCAGCTGGCCCGCGAAACCCTGGCAGATCTGGCCCTTCCACTCGGGGTTGTAGGTGGCCCCGTGGCGCCCTCCCCTATGGAGACGGAGGGCATTCCAGCCAATGACTAGCAAGGGGCCGCACTCCCTTCGGAGGCTCTTGTCGACTTCGGTCTGGGTCTCCTCCTTCGTGGCAGCGCAGTTCCACAGGCAGTGCCATTGAATGGCCTGGCGGGGCCTGTAGTAAGGCGCGACAGAGGGGTTGGGGTGGGGAGTCTAGCCGACCTGCAGGTGCGAGGTGCGGTGCGCACGTTTGGGTGGGTAGGCCTGCCTCTCGCGCCCGTCGGGAGCCTCCGGTCCTCCGTGCCAGCGTCGCGGGCTGTGGGCCGGGCTGGTGTGCTCCGCTGTCCCGAGGGGTCTTGTGCGCCGGCTCCTCGCGTAGCGCGGCGGGCGCGGGTCCCCCGTCCGACAAGTCTGCTCGCAGGGCCCGCCCCGCTTCTGGGCTGCTGCCGCAGCGTGACGCTTCGGCCCGGGGCGCGCCGCGGGGGCGGAGCGGGGCGGGCCCACCGTCCTGCGGCGCAGGGCTGTCAGGCGACGGGCGGCGGTTCGCACGCGGAGCCCCCCGTCGGAGGCACCGCTGCGGGGCGGGGTCGGAGAGGCCGGGGACGGCCCAGAGGAGGCGACAGCGGGAGAGGAGGTCGACAGCGTCGTCGCTGGAAGCCGCGACGTGCCGGGCGGCGCGTGGAGGGGCAGCGCCCACCAGGGGTCCGTGGCTCGGGCTGCTTGCTGTGGCCTGCTGCGTGCTGCGCGGGGGGCTGCAGGCTCAAGTCGGGCTGGGCGCGCTGGTGCGCCTCTGGTCTGCGGCCAAGCTTTGCGCGGGCGCCGGGCGCACTGCCCGCGCCTCTGGTACGCTTGGCGCCGGGGGTCCGCCCGGAGCAAGCAGGCTGCTGGCATGACCCCTCCTCCCGGGACGGGTCCCGATCCTGCTGCGGTTAAGGCGGTTTGGGCGCCCTCCTCCCGTCCTGGGGTCGACGGCAGGAGTCCCACAAGTCTGCCGTCTTGTCCGCGCTTCCAGGGGCGGGCTGGTACCTCTGGCTGTACAGGTAGCTGACGAGGTGGGCCAGCGCAGCATGTCTCCCGCCCCACGTGGTGCCGGTGCCGTAGATGCTCGAAAGGAAGGCCTTGTATTAAGTCGGGCCCGTCCCCCTACAGGGGGATTTTCGACGAAAAATAAAAAATACTCAAAAAATACTCCGACCATGCCCTGGGGTCCCAGGGGATGCCCCTGATGGGAGAGCGCGTCGTCCCGCCGAAAGAAGGTCCAGGCCCTCCAGGCGTCGTCGACGTGGTAGTGCAGAGTCTTGGCGCTGGACACCATAGTGTGGGAGATGGTGTTGTTGCCTTACCCTTCGTGTGGAGTGGGGGAACGCCAGTGGCGGCTTCACAGATCACCAAGGGTTCCCAACTGCGCGCTTCGCGCTGCGCGAAGCGCGAAGTGCGAATAACTTCGCGCTCTCGCGCCGCCTCCCAGGGGAGAAGAGGAGGATGGGGAGGAATCGGAGCCGAACCGCGAAGCGCGAATAACTACGCGCCCTCGAGAGCGCCCTGGATCACTGATGACCCTTACCTTGAGCGCGGGGCAACGGGGAGGGGCAAGCGCCGGAAGGTTGTCGAGTAGGTCATTGGCCGCGTCGGGGGAGGGGGTGGCCTGGCGGTCGTTTAATTGCAGTCGCACTCGTCCCGTTTCGGTGGCTGGGATGCGGCTGGGACTGGGGCAGCAGGACTGCGGGCTGGTCTGCGGGGTGGCGCACCTGGGGTCGCTCTAGTGGCTCCAGTGGCTGACGCTGTTCCTGGTGCGGCGGCGGGGTGGGGTTGTAGTAGCTGGTGTAGATGCTGTACAGTCGGGGCGTTGACCTAAGGAACCCTAAATAAGGAGCGAGGCCCCTTTTTTCCATAAATTAAACTTCGACTTCCTATCGAAAACATACGGGGAACCTGAGGCAAGCTGTGAAACACGTAAGGAACGCGGAGCCCCTGCCCAACCAAAAGGGTTCCTTCTTCAGGGCCCCGACTGCAGTGGCTGGCAGATCTGCGGCCCCGAGGTTGGCTGGTGCAGCTCTGGGATGTGCAGCTGCTCGCTGCGTTGCTGGGCGACCTGCGGCAGGGGCTGCGGCCGATGCGGCGTCGGCCGCCGTCTCGGGAGCGCGCTGCGGGGGAGTGCCCCCTCCTGGTGGCCTTGGGGTACTGGCGGCGCACGGGGCTGGCGGTCTGGGGACGCCTGACGCTGGTGCCGGGGTCGCCCCTGCCAGGGCAGGTGTGCACGGTTTCCCCCAGGGCCGTAGGCGACCCGAGGAGGAGGAGGAGGAGGAGGAGGAGGAGGAGAAGGGAGGAGGACGGGAGGAGGAGATGGACGAGGAGGGAGGAGGAGGAGGAGGAGGAGGAAGGAGGAGGAAGGAGGAGGAGGAGGAGGAGGAGGAGGAGGAGGAGGAGGGAGGAGGAGGAGGAGGAGGAGGAGGAGGAGGAGGAGGAGGAGGAGGAGGAGGGGGACGGGTCGCCTAAGCCCTTCGGAGAAACCCTCCAGATGGGTGGCGGGCTGTCGTGTCGCCCGGTCCCTTGCGTCCAGGGTGCCGGTGGGCGCGGGGACTGGTGCCTTGGCTGTGGGGCCCCCCGAGAGGAGGCAGAAGGGGTCGTCCGTCACCTTCGCCTTGCCACGGGGTACCTTCGTACAGTCGGGGCGTTGACCTAAGGAACCCTAAATAAGGAGCGAGGCCCGTGTTTTCCATAAGTTAAACTTCGGTTCCCCATCGAAAACCG
Organism: Prorocentrum cordatum; assembly: GCA_963575745.1. Lineage (NCBI taxonomy): Eukaryota > Dinophyceae > Prorocentrales > Prorocentraceae > Prorocentrum > Prorocentrum cordatum. The sequence continues at coordinate 61,979 of CAUYUJ010002037.1, forward strand.
AAGGAAAACCTGACGCAAACTGCAAAACAATTAAGGAACACTGAGCCCTTCCCCAACGAAAAGGGTTCCTTCTTCAGCGCCCCGACTGTAGCCTGAAGTGCACTGCGGTCGCTGTCAGTCGGCACCAGAAGGCGCCGTAGTGATGGGTTCGGGGGAGTAGGTGGGCGCTTCCGCTGGGGCGTGTGGGTTGGGTAGACCACACATACCACCCCTGTCAAAAACAGTACACAGAACACTTTGGGGCATCATCTTGGGTCATGCTCGTGGGCCCCGTGGACACCTTGTATTGTTTGTTGACAGGGACGGCAGGGGGGGCGGGGCCTCATATTGCCTGCTGCGCGCAAGGCCTCCATCCATGCGCACTTCGCTGCGAAATTTTCCAAAACAGTACAAAGGGCACTTCGCGGCTAAATCTGGACCGTGCGAGGCCACCCCGCACTCAGTGCCCAATAGTATTTGACAAAAACGGCGGGGTTCTGGCACGTTGCCTGCTCTGTGAAAGCCCACCAGACATCATGACGGCTTCCCCACAGCCATTGCGCATTGGCCTTCGACAAGGGTAGTGGGGGCGCCGACATGTTTCCCGATGTGTGCTGTCACGTGCACAGGCGCACCTGGCACACACTGCGCGCGTCCCGAACTTGGCGCGCCCGGCTGGGCTGGACCATGCGGCGCGCATGGCGCACGTGGGGCACGTGGCACATCTGGCGCGCCAGGCGTGCCTGGCACGCTTGGGCCCCAGGGGTGCCTGGCGCCGCTGGCGCCCCTGGCGCGCCTGCCACGCGTGGCGTACCTCGCCCCAGCGTCGCGCACGTGGGATCTGTGTTGGTTTCCAGTAGCTGCCCATCCATCGACGATCGCTGATCATGTTGAGGCTCGGGTGCTACTTATGCGCTGGGAGGTCGGATGGGAGTGACCGAGACAGCTTGCAGGTGAGGGTGCCTTGACCCCTCCCCCTACCCGCCCCCCCTGGACCTGGATGGAGCGTCTCGAGACGTTGAAGCGTTCAAGATGGCCTCGGCGAGAAGGCCAAAATCACTGAATGCATGCTGGCCGCATGGGGGCGGGGAACCTACTTGATCAGCCCCCCTCCTTTGATCGATCTCCTCCAAGATGACCCCAAGATGGCACCCAAGGCTCTCAAGGGTGCCTCAAGATGGCCCCAGGAGGTGCCCAGGGGGCCCCAAGGGGTCCCAAAGATGCTCCCAAGGGGCTCCCAAGAGACCCCGAAAACGCCCCAAGAGGCCCCACAGATGCACACAAGAGGCCCAACAGCCTCGGCGAGAAGGCCCAAATCACTGCTTCTACGAAGGCGTTGCCCGCATTCTGGCCTCCCTGGGGGGGGGAACACCGATTAAGGAGCCCCATCTCCTTTGATCGATCTTCTCCAAGATGGCCCCAACATGGCCCCCGAGACTCCCAAGGGTGCCCCAAGAGACCCCCAAGAGATTCCTAGGAAGCCCCAAAGGGCCCCCAAGAGGCCCCCAAGAGGCCTCCAAGATGCCCCCAAGAGGCTCCCAAGAGACCCCCAAAAGACCCCGCAGATGCACCCAAGAGGCCCCAAGAAGACTCGGCGAGAAAGCTAAGATCATTGATGTTTACCTAGGTTTGGGCTACATGCTGGCCTCCTGGTGCGGGGAACCTACAACTGCTGTTCACGTGGAACCCTTCTCCACTTCGGTCTGAAAAGCTCTCATTTGCAGATTTGCAACTGCCACCAAGATCTGCACCAGGAGCCGTTCCACCCCGGCGTACGCAAAAAGCTTCGTCACAAAACCCTTTCCCTTTTACTCACTGACGCAACACAATTGCGACAGTGGTTGGGTATCGGTCACCAGATTGAGCGCCAGGGTCCATTCGGTAGGTGAGTTGTTCCCCCCGTTAGCGGATTTCAATTTACATGACAACCGTCCTGCTGCTAAAATGGGGCCAACGCCCTTTTTACGGTATCTGATGAGCGAGCAGATAATCACCTCAACTCAACGGTAGGTTCGTCCCTCACCGCCAGTTCTGCTTAACAGAAAAGGCCAACTTAGACTTGTCATGTATCCCAAAGTTCACCCAAGTAACCACTGGATCGTACCCAGGTCGAGGGCAACGAGCTCCCGATTCCTCTTATCATTCGCTTTACCTGATAAAACTGTTCAATTCCAGCTACCATGAGAAAAAGTTCGAAGGGAACCAGCTACTAGATGGTTCGATTAGTCTTCCGCCACTTATTCCCAAGAACGACGAACGATCTGCACGTCGGTATCGCTACGAACATCCATCTGAGTTTCCCCTGAGTTTGCGCTTCCCAGGCACAGTTCACCATCTTTCGGGTCCTAACAGATATGCTCAGATTCAATCCTCTCTCAATTGATTGGTCGGTTGTTGGTGCAAGAATCCCCGCAGCCGATTCCACTGCGCCAACATGTTTACCACCCGTGGACTCGCACATGTGCTCGACTCTTTGGTCCGTGGTTCAAGACGGGCCGAATATAACCATTTAACCATCGTATTTATGTAAGGGAAATGCCCGAATCACCAGTATCACTCGCCAGTGGCAAGCCAAGACGAGCATCCAAAATGCCAAGGACACTGCAACCAGACACGAAAGAAACAGTCCGCAAATGAGTTCTGCCAAGGCTATTCACTCACCCAGAGACGAGCTACGATGACCCTGGAATGTTCCTCGATCGAGCCCCCCTCCTTTGATCGATCTCTCCCCAGATGGCCCCCGAGGCTCCCGAGGGTGCCCCAAGACGGCCCCAAGAGGTGCCCAGGAGGCCCCAAGAGGCCCCCAAGATGCTCGCAAGAGGCGCTCAAGAGACCCCCTGGAGGCTCCACAGGCACCCTAGAGGCACCTGAGACACTCAAAGAGGCCTCCAGGACGACCAAGAGACCCCCAAGACGTACAAAAAGGACTTGAAGAAGCGCAAAAGAAATCGGAAGAGCCCCCGAGGGGCATCGAGGCCTCTGGACGTTACGCTCGCCCTCCCCATTATCCTGATCATCCTCATCTTAGTCCTCATCTCCTCCTCCTCCTCCTCCTCCTCCTCCTCCTCCTCCGAACTCCCCTACCTCATCCGCCTGTTCCTCCTCCTTCCTCGTCCCTCCTCCCCCTCCTCGTCCTCCTCCCTCCTCCTCCTCCTCCCGCTCCTCCTCCTCCGATTCCTCATCAATCCTTCCCCTCTTGGGGCACGACGCCTTAACAACCCCTTTAGTCCACTACATGTTCCTCCACATCCTGGATCATGGCAACTCGTCTGGGCATCGTTACTGGTTGGGCTGGTGGTTATGCGCGAAGCGTCTTAGATTAATGGTTGACGCCCTCTTCCTTCATGTACATGTCTCAGTGGTATCGCTCGCTATTACAACCAGCACATATTAAGCCTTCAGCAGGAGCGGGCTGGAAGAGGAAAACCGAGACCAGCAAGCATACTTTCCCTGCTGACGGCGGTGTATCAATTCGATGCGCGCTTGAAGACAACCAGGGCACACGTGCCGCTTGTGCGTGTTAGCAGAAATTTGCAGGTCGAAATCGCGAGCGTACAATCGTGTTTTGGAAGCTAAAAGACCAAACCTTCAATCATACTATTACTAGAAACGAGCAGAACTGCAAGCCGACCAAACCAAAAGGCCGTCTAAAATGTGAGAAAGGACCATCAAGCATAGCAAGTTTCTGAGCGTGGTATATAGCCGATAGCTTCTGGCAGAATCACCGACGCTCTCACACAAACGTAACATCTGAAGGAAACACCTCCAACGATACCGACTGGAATTCGTAAGGCTCACTGCAAACAAGCGCAAACAGCAACAGCACGAGTCGAACGGACATGAATTACGATGGGGTACCAAGCAGATGGCACCATGACGGTCATGCTGGCGCTTGGCAAGACGGCGGCACAAACACTAGACCATCGTGCGGTAATAGATGACGCCCCCATCCTTCATTCACATACATTAGAGCTGCCGCTCGTAATCGAAACCAGTAAATCTTAAGCCTTCAATGTCTAGTTACCAGGAGGGGACAGAAAGAGGAGCATGAAGACCCCCAAGTCGCGCACCACTACTGACAACATTATCACGTCGCATGCGCGCTTGAAGACAAACGGCACACATAAGAGTGTACTTCCGCAGAAAGCGGCGAAGCACGCTGGCAAGCGTGCATCAATGCATTGGGAGATTGCTTCTTCATCTACGTACATGTCCCAGGTGGTTTCCTCGTCATTGCAATCCTAAGATGAAGCCTTCAAACTCTAATCACCAGGAGCGAAAGCTGCAAGCCGATCAACAAAAAAGGTCGTGACGATGTTCTGCTGGGGATTACCCTGAGCAGGTACAGAAAAAGGTGATCAAAGTACAGCCGCGCACGGCACTTTCTGAGCATCCATCAGATGTGACCATGCAGTGGCCTCAATCACCCTCAGATCAGAACCAAAAGGGGATTTGCATAATCATCACTCTGGAGCTCAACCGTCGGAATGCACCGAACTCAGAGACGCATGGAAAGACACCATCCTCGACCCAGTCGTGAAGGCAACCACAGATGGTGACTCCTCACAGGCACGTTAGCAACTGAAGCTCAAGGAGGAGGAGGAGGAGGAGGAAGAAGTGCCACCACCCCAAATCTCCCCCCACGTCCTCCTTGCGGGAGATGGCGTCGAGCTCCTTCTCGTGCTGGTCTTCCCACTCGCGCAGCTTGGTGACCTTCCAGCTCGGCTGGGGAGAGGTGCAGTCATCGTGCTACCATGCGGAACTATGAACAAGGAACGAAGGGGCTTATCAGGCTACGCTGACCCTCAGTCACGACTAGACTCCCCGACCTGGACCTGAGCAACGAGGCGGTGGATGTGTGATGTGTACAGTGGAGGCCAGTCCACAAGAAACCTTCCACAAGAAACCAACCCTCAGACCCCAGGACATCCATTGATTTTCGGTGTGGGAACGTCGCGCCTTCCATCGCAGAACCGTCGAAGCCCAAGAAAAACCCGGGGCACCCTGGAGGCAGGCAGGGTGCTTCTTGGCACGGGTCTCCACTGTAGAGAACGGAGAAGGCCGCAGGCCGGAGCTGGACAAGGCAGCGGGCGGAGTGGCGCAAGGGCTCTCGGGCCAGGATCGGGAGCGGCCAAGAGGGGGGTGTCCAAGAGCGCAAGAGGGGGGTGTCCAAGAGCGGGGGGTACAAATCATGACCGGCGGCACGTGCGCGGCCCAGCAGGGGGGGCCAGGGACGTCATGAAATGAGAAGAGGCGCCGTGAAATCTGAAGAAATATCATGGCCCCCGCCATGAGATCCGCCCCCCCCCCCTCCCAGTCATCACCCCCCTCTCTGCCGCCCCCGAGCGAAAGGGGAGGCCGCAGGCCGGAGCTGGACAGGGCAGCGGGGCGGAGTGGCGCAGGGGCTCTCGGGCCTGACTACCTACCAGACCACCCCAACCAAACCCGAAGACCCGAATCTGACCCGAATCCCACCAGCCCTTTGGGCGTGAGTGGTTTAGAGAGCCCGCTCTGTTCTCAACCCCCTTCTTCCCCTTCGGGGAGGGGTTTACCCCTCCCCCTACCCCCTCCCCCTGGGCCTGGAGAGGGCGTCCCGCGGGTCGTTGGAAGGGTTTTTTTCGACTCCTGGGAGGGCTAAATTCGACACCCCTCACGAGGACTCTGGCCCCGACGGGGGGGGGGGAAAAGTGCTCGCCCCATCTGTGATCGATCGCCCGAAAGATGGCCCCAAGATACCTCCCAGACCCCTCCCAAAAGAGCCCCAAGAGGCCCCAAGAGGCCTCCAAGAGGCCCCCAAGATGCCCCCAAGAGGCCCCCAAGAGGCCCCAAGAGGCTCCCCCGAGGCACCCAAGACGCTCCTGGAAGCCCCTGGGGCCGCCAAGAGGCCCCCAAGACGCCCCAAACGGCCTCCAAGAGGCTCCCAAGAGGCCCGAAGAGGCTCCCCCAAGGCACCCAAGACGCTCCTAGAAGCCCCTGGGGCCGCCAAGAGGCCCCCAAGACGCCCCAAAAGGCCTCCAAGAGGCTCCCAAAAGACATCCCAAGAGACTCCGCGATGCATCCAAGAGGCCTCTGGCCCTTCTGCTCGTCCTCCCCTTCTCGTCCGCCTCCCCCTCTTCCTCCTCCCTCCTCCCCTACCCCACCTCCTCCTCCGATTCCTCCTCCATCCTCCCCTCTTGGGATATGGCGGCATCCCCTGTCCTTCGTTTCTCTGTATGCTCCCACACTTCCCTGATCGAATCAAAGCAACTCCTCTGGGCATCATTGCTGAAAAGATGACCAACAAATCCCGACAGTCGGTACTCTTTGCTAAAGTGGCTGTTTTAGGATGGGCTGGTGGGGATTCGCGAAGCGTGAACAATTTCGGGTTGGGGGGGTACGGACACCATGTGTTTTTTCAACGTTCCCCGACCCCCCCACACTGGAAATGGAAGGCAAATTGAGGGCTTCGGGTTGGGTTGGGGTGGTTTGGTGGGTGGTGAGGAGTGGCGCAGGGGCTCTCGGGCCAGGAGGCAGGACCCGTCGGCGTCGACCCGGCACGGGGTCGAGCCGGGGCACATCGGATGGAAGCGGCATGCGCCCTGGAGCGGCGCCGCGCCGGCACGGAGCCGTGGAAAAAAACACACTGCGAGAAAAAGACATGCACACACAACAACAACAACAACAACAACAACAACAACAACAACAACAACAACACCAACAACAACAACAACAATCACAACAACAACAACAACAACAACAACACCAACACCAACACCAACACCAACAACAACAACAACAACAACAACAACAACAACAACAACAACAACAACGACAACGACAACGGCAACGGCAACGGCAACAACAACAACAACAACAAGAGCAAGAACAGTAACAAGAACAAGAACAAGACCAAGAACAACAACAAGAACAAGAACAAGAACAACAACAACAATAAATTTAAGACTGTTCGCCCTTATATGCTCGAGTGTCCAATAACGCGTATTTCCCAAACCCTCGATACCCACCCTCTTCGTCTTCGATCGAACCCCTTCTGGGGGGCATACCTTTCTTCCCTGCAGGGCGGGCCCCGGCAAGCGGCGGGGCGGCCGCGGACCGTCGGCCTGGCCAGCGGCAGCGCTGATCGGCGGGGCGGCCGCGGACCGTCGACCCGACCCCAAGAGGGACGGACAGGGGACCGACCACGACGACGACGACGACGACGACGTCGAACGACGACGACGCGACGACGACGACGGCGACGACGAGCGAAAGCGAGAGCGAGAGAGAACGACAGCAGGGCCACGAAGGGCACGAAGTAGGCCACGAAGGGCGACAGCGGGGACACGAAGGGAATGCGTATGGGGCCACGAAGAGCGCGAACGAGCGGGGGCCACGAAGTGCAGATAATGCGGGGCCACAGAAGGCAACTATGGGGCCACTGAGGGTAGCAACTGGGCCACGTAGGACAGTGAGGGGGACACAAATGGCGACAGCGGGGCCACGAAGGGCATGCACATGGGGCCACAACGGGCGCGACTCCTGGGTGCCTGGGTGTCGGGAGCGCGGCGCTTGGGCAAATTGCAAGAAATTCCAACGCAAGGCCATTCTTCAGTAAGTTGCAAGCAAGTCTCCAGCGAGAGCGCGACTCCAGAGCGCCGGGAGAGCGATTCCTGAATAAATTGTAAGGAGGTCCCAAGCGAGAGCGCGATTCCTGAATAGAATGCGAGGACCTCTCGGGCGGGAGCAGGGGTCCTGGCTAAATTGTAAGGAAGTCTCAAGCGGGAGCCGTTGTTGTTGTAACCCGGGGGCCAGGGGCCCAGTCTGAGCAGGAAGACTTTCCCTGTCAAAAAACAGGGTGCGAGCGTCCAGGGGCACACTTTGATTGAGAAAAAACAATATGCACCGGTGGGGGGGGATCAACAATATTTATTCTTCAGACATGAGAATTCAACAACAACAACAACAACAACAACAACAACAACAACAACAACGACGACGACGACGACGACGACGACGACAACAACAACAACAACAACAACAGCAACAACGACAACAACAATAACAGCAACAGCAACAACAACAGCAGCAACAACAGAAACTACAACAACAACAAGAACAACAACAATAATAACAATAACAACAACAACAACAACAACAACAACGACAACAACAACAACAACAACAATAATAACAATAACAGCAACAGCAGCAGCAACAACAAGAACAACAACAACACCAAGAACAAAAACAACAACAACAACAACAACAACGACAACAACAAAACAGCAGTGGAACAACACATACATCACACCAAAAAGAAAACACCTGGCCCCGGCCGTGGACAGCGAAACGAAGGCAGGGTACTCGTCGTCCCGCCTCGCCCCTCCTCCGTCCTCCTCCTCTGGCCCCCCCATGCCAAAAGGAGGAGGAGGAGGAGGAGAAGGGAAGGGAGGAGGGAGGAGGGAGGGCGATGATGAAGGAGTGGGAGAAGGAGGGAGAAAGAAGGAGGAGGAGGCGGAGGGATAAAGAGGAGGAGGAGGAGGAGGAGGCGGAGGAGGAGGAGGAAGAGGAGAAAGAGGAGGGGGAGGTGGCAGAGGAGGCGAAAAGACGACGACAGGGGCGACGACGACGACGAAACTCGCGCGAGCGCACGCGAGGGCGCCTCGGGGACGGACTTGCCCATCGTGTCCTGGGCGCGGGCCGTGCGTGTGCGCTTGCGTGTGCGTGTGCGTGTGCGCGTGCGTGTGTTTGTGTGTGTTTGTGTGTGTGTGTTTGTGTGTGTGTTTGTGTGTGTGTTTGTATGTGTTTGCGTGTGTGTGGGCGTGTTTTTGTGTGTGCTTGTGTGTTGTGTTTGTGAGTGTGCTTGTGCTTGGGATTGTGTTTGTGTTCGTGTCTGTGATTGTGTTTGTTATTGTGCTTGTGTTTGTGTTTGTGTTCGTGTTTGTGCTTGTGTTTGTGTTTGTGTTTGTGGTTGTGAATGTGGCTGTGTTTGTGTTTCTGTTTGTGCTTGTGTTTGTGTTTGTGTCTGTGCTTGTGTTTGGGTTTGTGTTTGTGTTTGTGCTTGTGTGTGTGTTTGTGTTTGTGTTTGTGTGTGTGTGTTTGGGATTGTGGTTGCGTGTGTGTTTGTGTTTGTGTTTGGGGTTGCGTTTGTGTTTGTGCTTGTGGTTGTGTTTGTGTCTGTGTCTGTGTCTGTGTCTGTGTCTGTGTCTGTGTCTGTGCTTTTGTTTGTGTTCGTGTTTGTGTGTATGTGCTTGTGTGTGGTTGAGTTTGTGCTTGTGCTTGTGCTTGTGCTTCTGCTTGTGCTTGTGCTTGTGCTTGTGCTTGTGTTTGTGCTTGTGGTTGTGGTTGTGTGTGCTTGTCTTTGTGTTTGTGTTTGCGTTTGCGTGTGTGTTTGTGTTTGTGTTTGTGCTTGTGTATGTGTTTGGGATTATGTTTGTGTTCGTGTCTGTGTTTGTTGTTGTGTTTATGTTTGGGATTGTGTTTGTGTCTGTGTTTGTGTTTGTGTTTGTGTGTGTGTCTGTGTTTGCGTTTGTGTTTGTACGTGTGTTTGTGTGTGTTTGTGTTTGTGCTTATGTTCGTTTGTGTGTTGTTGTGTTTGTGTTTGTGTTTGTGCTTACGTTTGTGTTTGTGATTGGGTTTGTGTTTGTGTGTGTGTTTGTGTTTGTGCTTCTGTCTGTGTTTGTCTTTATGTGCGTTGTTGTGTTTGTGTGTGTCTGTGTGTGCGTGTGTGTGCGTACGTGTGTACATCGTTTACTGATATATAGTTTATACGTATTGTTTGGAGTGCGGGTGCAACGCAGGTCGCCCGAAATCTACGCCCGCGAGGCACTCGTGCTGGGTTCCGCCGATCGCTGCACGCCGATGACCAGATCGGTCGCGTTACGGCATCAAATTTACTGGCGCGGCAACTCCTAGCGCATCAGCATATGCAAAAAAATACACCATCTGCAGAAGAAATTGCACCATCTTGAGAAAAAATACACGACGCTGAAGAATACTGCAGCATGCCAAGATCGGGAGACAAAACTGTCGCATCATGAGGGCCGTTGCAAGTAAATTGCACGGCAAGATCTCAGGGACGTGTCACTCACCACGTCGCATCCGTGAGATCATCCGTCGACGACGTCGTGCTGCCGTCGCTCGGGCCGGCGACAGGACCTTTCTTCGGGGCGACGCTGCGGATGCACCTGTGACTCTGGGCGGATACCTGCACGTGGTCGTCCGCTCCCAGGAGCCCCCCGACGGGAAGGCCCGCCTGCCCCGGGTGCTCGACGTGGATGTTCAGGCATTCGACGCCCTCCCCCGACCCGCGGCAACAGGGCGCCCGCCGGTCCTCCTCCCCTCTGGGCAGGCCCGCCCGGATCGGAGACCCCCTCGGAGAGGGGCGCCGTCGAAGGCGGCGGCTCCCACCAGGGAGGTCAGGGCCACGGCCGGGCCCCCGCCGCGGCTCGCCGGCCCGCCGCGCGTGCCCCCAGACGACCTCGAGGCCCACGCCGCCGAAGCACGCCCACTCGGTGGCGCTCCGCTGCCGGCGCCGCCGGCGCCGCGGAGAAGCGGGGGCCGCCGCCGCTCCTGCTGCAGGCGCTGCGCTCGGCGACGGCGCCAGTCGCGGTCGCGTTGCCCCCGGCCCAGCTGCCCGTCGCGTCGAAGGCGCGGAGGTCTGCCAGCCCCCGCGTGCAGGAGGGCGACGTGGCGCGCGGAACACGCGGCCGCGCCCCCCCTTTTCCCGCGCACCCCCCCCCCGCCGCCACAGGATCCCGACGTCGCTTCAGAGGGTGGGCGGGCCCGGGGGCGGGGGGCCCTGGGCGGGGGAACAGGGCGACGAGTTTGCCAACCCACGTGCTTTCTGGGCCCTCATAGCGTCCGAGGCCCTTTTCCGCGACCTCCGAGATGCCCAATTTGCATTCCGAGACGGCTCAAGAACGGCTCCAGCACGGGCCACGCAACCTTCCCAAGAGGCTCCGACGACGCCAAGAGAAGGCATCGAGAGGACCCCCGGGAACGCCTCAAGACCAGAACGGTTGCTGCGCACGTTCCCCAGGGTTTTGCTGAAGCAGCGTCTGCCCCGAAAGCCCCGCGCCGCGATCCTGAAAGCTTCGATAGACATGCCGGAGAACTCGCCGAACTGCCAACCGTTGCCGCCCGCGGGCGGTCGTCGAGGATTCGCCGCCGCGCCCTCCAGGCCGCACACCCCCTGGCCATCGCTCGGACGTCCATTCCCTGTGTTTTTTTTTCGGTTTCGTGCGTGGCTATTTCACCAAATTAACAAGGATGTTCCTCGACGGTCCTCGCCGGGGAAAAAATATACACGTCCGAGCGATGCCAAGCCCCTCGCCGCGCCCTCTCGGCCGCGCCCTCGCGGCCGCGCCCCCCTCGGCCGCGCCCCCTCGTCTTCCCCGTCGCCGCCGTCGCGCGCGGCCGTCGTAAGTCGTCGCCGGCTTCGCCGAGGTGGCCCCTTGGGCCGTCTCGGGGGCCTCCTGGACCGTTTCGACGCCGCCTTGGAGATCTCTAGGGCGGTTCTGAAACCTTCCAGGGGCCGCCGTGGAAGCCTCCAGGCCGTCTAGCTGACAGAGGCCCAAAAAAAGATAGCTCAAACATCATTCAGGATGCGGTGATGTTGGCCTCGCTCGGCCCCGCCATGGGTCCACTTGCGGCCGTCTTGGGGGCGTCGTGAATGGTCTTGACGGAGTCTTCGGCCGCTTGGGGGCCGTGCCCTGCAGTCATTATCAAGGCTATTTCGGGCGCCACGAAGAGGAGAAGTATGATGGCAGTCGCGGGGCGGGTCATCACACATCACAATCCAAGACTGGGTCGTGATTCCGCGCCACCTTCACTCCCGACGAATGTGAGAACTGAAACAGGGGTCGAATTATAAACGAAACCCCAACGACGACGGCGACACCGACGACGGCAACGTTTCCCAAAGAGTCGCAGGCACGATGGGGTTTCCCCGGTGGGGTCTCGACTTGACCAACGACGCGCACGCGCAAGCGATGCATGTATATGATATTGTACAGCTCTGAACGACTGTTGAGACAAAACCATGCTTTGTTTGCAGGATGCGCTCATACCAACGACGAAAACATGAAAACGTAAACAAAAAGCATCGCGCGCGCGGGTGCGCGCGCACGAAAGCGGGCGAACGCGGTCACCCGACCGCACGCGCCCACGCGAGCGATGTATTTTGTATGTTCTGTTTTACAGGAGCGCGAACAAAGCTAAGTAGAAAACCCAGCAGGGAAAACCCATTGCGATGACGACGACGACGAACGACGACGACGATGACAAATTGCGAGGCCTGGGTCGCTTCAATCGGGCGCCCGTCATCGCCATTGATGCCCACGAGAAAAGTCCGCCGCCGAAAACGTCGCCAGAGCTCTTTGCGCCGAGCGTTGGGAGCAAGCAGAAACCGTCTCTGTTCCTCCTCAATCCCCAACTTCTCTATGTCCTCCTCCTCCACAAGAATCCTGTTAAATAATGCCTGAACATGCTGGCGCGACCCGTCGATGCGGCTGCAAACGGGCAAATCGGGGCTAAAGTGTGCACGGAGCCTCGGGCAGCACTGCGCAGCCTGCCCCCGTCGGCGACGCGCGCCCCGACGAACAGGGCGGACGGCTGCCTCCGCATGCAAGCGGCGCTCCTGCAGAGCGTCGCCTCGCGGGAACACATAGCAGCCTGAGCAGCCGCAGCGGCCTCATAGGAGCATTCCAGGGGCTCCACCCGGAGGGAATCTGCTGCAGCGGGCCATCGAGGGCCATGCGATATTCAGGCAGGGCGGCAACCCACGGGGCAATCTTTCCGGAGTCCGCCGAGGGCTTGAACGGGACAAGAGTAGCGACGATTGGGGCGCGGCCGCTGCAAATCGACGACTCGAGCGAACCGACCGCGCGAACACGAACTGCAAGGTCACGGAGGAGACCAAGTGGAAAGGGGGCGCAGGCCCGATCGATACGAAAGGAAGACAACACCACATTCCCTCTTTCGCTTCCGCGCGCGCCTTGCCCTGGAAGATTTCAATCAGCACGGGAAAGAACTTGTCAAAAAATCGGAGGCCGGTGGCACCCTCAGGAGAAAACGCGCCAGAATCGCAACGCATGCGACCTTCACCCTCTGGTGTAGAGTTGATATATCCGAGCAGCAGACAACGTTCATGTTGCCCATCTCCACCAGGAAGGTGAAGTCGCATATCCTGTCCGAGCCTAGAAAATACTCCTCTGAAAATCGGCGCGGGGCCGCTGGCGTTCGGAAAATTGACGTTATAGACAACGAGGTTCCCACGAGGACCAGAAGGACGGTTCTGAGTATTCTCCCTCGGATGATCTCCCCATGCCGCACTTCAGCGAAACAGCGGGCGCGGCGAGCAGAAATTGAAATGATCACCCCACCTTCGCGGTTGGAGTCGAGGGAGGAGAAGCCAAACTGGTGCGCACGGACTCCCGCTCCACTCCATGAACATCGCCGATGTGGCCGTGTGTCTCCTGTGTGCAAACAATGTCATACTCCTGAGCTGTGTGAATGTATGTGTAGCACCTTGACGTTGCCATCTTACTCGAAGTACGCACTGACGTCATGAAAGCCTGACATTTTCATGCGCAACCAGAGAGAAAGAATTCAAGAAAGAAGTACTCCAATACGTGCGTATTCAGCCCAGGAGGTGAGGAAACGGGTGGAACTGCCAGCGGGAGTGGGCAGCCCGCTTTAAAGTCGAAAGGGACGTTGAAGCTGCACCTGCGCTGCTGAGTCTACACAGGCTGCATGTTGTGCGATGCCAAACTCAAGCAGAGCATCGCGGCCAAGACAATAGGTGCCCCTCCCTTGACGGTCGAGCGAAACAGCGGCCACCTGCACAGGGTCGTGCGGACCGCGTAGCACATAGACACTGCCGCCGATGCCCGGCCGGTGAGCCTAGTTCCAATCCTTTGTCACGGGCTAGATCAGAAATACGACTGCGAACTTTGCCGAAGGACAGAAACATTTGGCGGCTGTTGAGATTCATGTCGCGGCGAAGCCTCAGTGATAGATTGACCGACGGCTTCAGCGGGCCTGGGTACTCCAACGTCCTTGTCTTCGCCAGAAAACTAGCGAAGAATGTTCCTGCAGCCACCGGGTCTCGAAGTGGAGGGTGACCTGTTCGCTCATGTCGAATGACCGCACGACGCTCTTGTTCGCATTTGGACTCGGAAACGACGGGTTTCACCAACGAGACGAAGGTCCTTGACAAGAACCTTTCGAATGAGACACAGGATTACCAATTTACATGTATGATCTTGAAACTGGCCTCTATCCCGAGGAACACCAGCTGGCGAGGATATTGGCGAGCGAGACCCAGGGGTAGGTGTCGAGGCCAGGTCTGCGAGCTGCTTCGCAGCGAGGACTGACGAAAGGGGAGGTCGGCCAGCGAGGCATCCAACTTCTCAATCTTCGAATGTAACATCGGCGAGATTGCGTTTGTGTCCATGTGATCAACACCGATACCGATCGCACCATTCAGGACGTCCTTTTGCAGCTTCTGGATCTTGAGGTCCATGTCGCGAACCGAAGTGGAAACAAACCCTTGAAGCTCCTGGTGTTTAGTGTGAAGTTCTCTGCCGAGAATGTTCATCTGGTCTGAGAGCTGCGAACATCGTTCGATCGAGGGGTTGCAAGCGCCCCGAATCGCTTGAACATCCTGAGCCTGGTTCGCCACGGCCTGACTCAAGCTTTCCATACTCCCCATACTATGGTCTACCTTCGTGGTCGTATTGTCACGCTCCTTCGAAAGACTGCGCGTCGCTGAAAAGGAACGGCTGCGAGACTGGGAGGAGTCACGATTGCGACGGTGTCCCCCACGGTGTTCATTGTGGTCCTCATAGCGCGAGCGTTGTTTCCTCCCTCCCATGTCGGCAAATGGAGGCGAGAATGAGGTGGCCTGCTGCGGCCGACGGTACACGGAATAAGTCGGATGCCGAAACTGTGGTCCCACCTCTTGTGTGGTGGGCTGCGAGGGCGGGCCACACGCTGAACTGACCAGCTGCCTCGACGAATGTGTTTATTGAGCCAAAATGGCTTGAGCCAAAATGGCTACGATTGTATGGCAAGCCTATTTAGAGAATGCTGACAAGCATGGTCCTCATCATCATCATCATCATCATCATCATCATCATCATCATCATCATCGTCGTCGTCGTCGTCATCATCATCAGCATCATCAGCATCATCAACAACATCATCATCATCCTCATCATCATCATCGTCACCACCATCATCATCATAACCATCACAATCACAAACCACCATCACAATCACAAGCATTACCATCGCCATCACAAACAGCATCATCATGATCTTCACCATCACCCGCATCCTCATCCTCCCGGCATAATCATCACAATTACCATCACCATCAACATCTCCACCATCAGCATAAGCATCATCAATATCCTCCTCCACCTCATCATCACCCCTATCACCACCACCAGCATCGTCATCATCATCATCAGTATCGCCACCAACATATGCATCATCATCAGCATTTGCATCATCAGAATCAACATCGCAAACACCATCGCCATCACCATCAGCATCATCATCAGCATCATCAGCATCATCACCATACTTAGCATGACCATCATCGTCATCAGCATCATCATCAGCATCAGACTCAGCACCATCGTCATAGTCATCACAATCAGCATCATCAGCATCAGCATCATCATCGTCGTCATAATCATCATCGTCATCATCATCCGCTCCATCATAATCAGCATCGTCATCATCATCATCATCACCAGCAGATTCAACATGATCAGCATCATCATCAGCATCAGCGTCATCATCACCATCATCACACCATCATCATCACCATCATCATCATCAGCATCAGCATCATCATCATCATCATCATCATCATCATCATCATCATAATCAGCACCGCCATCAACATCGTCGTCAACAACAACACGTGCATACACGTCAGCGCAAGCATGATCGCCATTATCAATATCATCACCACCATCATCATCCCCACCGCCACCAGCATTGTCACCATCATGATCAACAACAACACAAATATCCACATCACATCAACGTAATCATCATTACAGTCACCATCACAAGCATCACCATCATCACCACCACCACGACCATCATCATCTTTATCCGCATCATTTTCAACATAACCATAATCATCACCATCCTCATCATCAACATTGCCACCATAGTCATTGACAGCACCAACATCAACGACAGCATCAACATCATCATCGGCATTAGCATCATCAGCGTCAACGCCCACATAAACATCACTATCACCATCAATACCATCATCAACATCGTCATCAACCAGATCCTCATTCTCCACATAAAGATAATCATCATAATCACCATCAGCATCGTCTTGACATAATCATCATCAGCACCATCATCATAATCATCGTCATCATCATCAGCATGATCATCATCAGCGTGCTCATCATCATCGTATCATCTTCGTCATCATCATAATCACCAGCATAAGCATCACCATCATCAACACCACCATCATCATTATCATCATCACAATGACCATCACCATCACCATCCCCATCGCCATCACCATCGCCATCATCATTAGCAGCAGCATCATCTTCGCCATCACCATCACCATCACCAGCACCCTCATCCTCTCGTCATGACAGCATCTGTACCATCACCATCACCCTCATCACCCATCTCCATCATCATGATCGTCGTCATCATCATGACTATCCTCCTACTCACCATCACCACTACCACAACCACCACCATCATCGGCATCATCA
Organism: Prorocentrum cordatum; assembly: GCA_963575745.1. Lineage (NCBI taxonomy): Eukaryota > Dinophyceae > Prorocentrales > Prorocentraceae > Prorocentrum > Prorocentrum cordatum. Next base: position 78,715 of record CAUYUJ010002037.1, read on the forward strand.
TCAACATCATCAGAAACATCAGCATCAGCATCATCAACATCGTCATAGTCGTTAGCATCATCATAATCGTCAGCAGCATCCTCGAAAACGTCATCGGCATCATCAGCATCATCATCGCAAGAATCGTAATCGTCGTCATCGTCATCAGAATCAGCATCATCCTCCTCCTCCTCCTCCTCCTCCTCCCTCCTCCTCCTCCTCCTCCCTACTCCTCCTCCCTCCTCCTCCTCCGCCCGTTGCTGGCGGCGGACGGCCGCGCAGGGCCGGCGGGCGGCAGCGCGGGGCGCAGACGACGGCGGACGGCCGCGCAGGGCCGGCGGCGGTCCTGAGCCACGGGCATGCCCGAGAAGTGGTCGACCGCGGCGGGGGGCGAGACCATGTCGCCTCGGGCGCCGCGCAAGCGCCGCGGGGCGGCGCCAGCGCGCCCCTGGTTTTTTGCGCTACCGAGCTGCGCGGCGAGGGGCGCGGGGTGCGGGCCTCGGCAGCCGTCGGCGGTGGCGTGGTCGCAGATCGCAGTGCTCCTCCTCCTCCTCCTCCTCCTCTCCTCCTCCTCCTCCTCCTTCCTCTCTCCCTCCTCCTCCTCCTCTCCTCCTCCCCTCCTCCTCCTGCTCCTGCTCCTGCTCCTCTCCCTCCTCCTCCTCCTCCTCCTCCTCCTCCTCCTCCTCCTCCTCCTGCTCCTGCTCCTCCTGCTCTTCTTCCTCCTTAGCAAGACATAGAGAGCCACGGGTCCCGCGGAGGAGACAACAGGAAGGTTATGATGTTCCAACCTACTTTAGCCTTGATCAGCATGACGAATTTCGAGCACCAGACCGTGCTGGAACCTGAGAGGTTTCACGTGTCGAACCCTGGGAGGCGGCACTCGTTCGACACTGTTTCGATCTACTTTTCTGGGTGCGCGAGATTATTTCTGGGATGTGGTCCTCAAGTACGATGGGAGCAATCCGCCGGCCCCCTTGTGGGGCCACCAGGCTGTAGGCGCGAGGTTCGCAGTTTCCTGTACCAGTTGTAGCTTGTAGTTTCCAGTGTTACAGTTGTGCTTCTTGCTGGTTACTGTAACTAGTTGATTGACCGCGCGAGGGGGGGGAGGCCCAAACCAGATTTTTAGCGTCTCCTGGGCGCGTTGTCTGAATTGCTGGGGGGGCTCGAAATCGACACCCCTCACGCAGATCCGCGGGGTCAGGGTCCAAAAACACAGGGGATTTGCCACATTTCTGAAATTCGGTGCCACCCCTCACGCAGATCCGCGGGGTCAGGGTCCAAAAACACAGGGGATTTGCCACATTTCTGAAATTCGGTGCCACCCCTCACGCAGATCCGCGGGGTCAGGGTCCAAAAACACAGGGGATTTGGCACATTTCTGAAATTCGGTGCCACCCTTCACGCACATCCATCGCAAGGCGTGGTAACCCAAACTGCGAGAACTCCCTCGGCCCTTTAATCGCAAGGTGTGGTAACCAAGCCCGTAAACCATACACGTCTTACCAATCGCCAGGTGTGGTAACCCCTCTTGTGATCAGTTGGTTTTGCTGATTGCGAATCGGCTTCGCATGAAGTTTCGATACTGCTTCACGACAGCGCCAAGGCCTCATAACTTAGCTCTTCCATGGCCCATTCTCCGAGAGAGGGGGCCGGCGGCAGGGGGCGAAGCCCTTACGGATATAACAGGAGTGACACCCTCAGAGTACAGCCCTCGCGCTACCATCACGAGCGGCAAGCAAGGGACGAGTGGGTTTTTCTGGCGCCGCGAGCCTCGGGCACAGAGAGGTTCCCTCACTCGGATCGAAGGAGCGGCCTTCCCCGAACCGGATCTAAGGAACGGCCCGCGAGAGCCCCAAGTGGTCCTTGCTCCTGCGTCCTGGCCGCAGGCACCCCGACGGGCGAGGCCCCTTCAGCAAGCGAGCCCGCAGAAGAACTCCAGCAGGGCAGGACTGCTCGGCAAACGCCCAGAGCTCTTGAACAAACGCCAGGTATGAGGGTCGGGATGGTTTTCCGACCGTTGGTAGAGAGAGTGAGAGAAAGAGACAAACAGGGAGGGAGAGAGACAGAGAGCGAGTGGGAGCGAGAGAGAGGGAATAGAGAGAAGGAGCAAGAGACGAGCTGAGTGCATGGACCCATCCCAGCAAAGCCCACTGGATACAGGATCGACGCACGCGCTATCTGAAACTGGCACCGGCAAGACGTGCTCTGAAAGACATAGACTATCCTCAGCTCGGGTAGGGCAAGTCGGGATAAAGATGCATTATCATACGCACCTCTCCCTGGAAGTAGAGCTCAGAAGCAATTATTGAAGAAACCATCCCGTTCGCGTTTGTTCTGGCCGCTTACCTCAGGAAATCCTCGAAACACTGCAGACAGGACGCCCCCACTACGCACATCGCGACGTCAGTAAAAAAACATTATTTTGCTTCGAGTGATCCCCACCGAAACCTTCGGCGTTTGTTCCTAACGGTGCGCGCGCCTGCTGGAACGATGTGCGCGGGGCCCGGCGGTCTGGGCCAATGCGGCGACAGGACCATGTCGCAAGTTGATGTTTCCCGAAACTCTAACAACCACACGGCCCCTGACGAAAGAAACCGAAACGAGTCCCCCGAGCGACAAACCAGCCCCCAAAACGCGTCTTGCGAGACCCCAAAACTTGTTCGGAGAGAGAATGCAGCCTGTTGAAAGAGGAAGAGGAGGAGCAGCAGCAGCAGCAGCAGCACGAGGAGGAGGCGGACGACGAAGGAGGAGGAGGAGGTGAGGCGGACCTCTCCTTCGTCCTCCATCTCCGAAAGCCCCGTCCTCCTCTGACGACAGGGCGAATTTCGCGTTTGATGAGACGCCGTGAAGTGGTGGCTGGCGTATACGTAATACAATGCTATATTATGTTATGTTCGATTCTGCCCCAGTGTAGTATAGAACACTATGTTATGTTACGTTGTGTTATGTTGTGGACGGGGCTGCGTGACGTCTTGACGCCTGACATGTTTGATATGGATTATGATCGGTCGTTGGTGTTACTGTTTGTTTCTGAGGCCATCCTTGGCTTGGTGCGCATGTCGCGCATGATACGCCGCCAGTGCTCGGTCTCTGCGGAATTATACTATATCACATTGTGTTCGGTCCGGTTCTGCACATACGATTGTTTTTTGTCCTGTTCTCGACGACACGGCGTGACGTCGTGCACGGTGCTGGCATCTCACTGACCCCTCCCGCGAACTTGACACGACGCCAAACCCGCCGAAAAAAATCAAGGCCGCAAAAAAAACAAGGCGCGCGAAAAAAACATGAGCGCCGCGAGCGGCCAAAGGGCACCGAAAAAATCCAGGGTGCCCCCCAAAAAGAAACAAGGGCGCCAACAAAAACAATGCGCGCCGCAACAAGCCGAAATGCGCCGAACAAACAGCAATGGGCGCCGACAAAAACAATGTGCAGAAAAACAATGCGGCCGCGAGAATCCGATTGTCGCCGAACAACCAGGCAGAGAGTCAAAACACAAAAGGGGGCGGCGAAACAGAAAAACGTAAAGCAGACCGAACAACAAAACAAGCGCAAGACCATACATTGGAAGCACCCATGCGCGGCTAGAACTGCCTGGTAGTGAAACAAAACCAAAAACACAACACAAGTTGAAGCGACATACTCCAAAAAGAAACGAGACACGGCACGTTGCACGCAACCGAACAAAAAATACAAGAGAACGCGTCGCTCAGACAAGCGGTCATCATCGTTTGAGCATTTGTTTCGAACAAAAACAAAACTCGTTTAGAACAAAAAACAAAACAAAAAACAGAACGCTTAAAATTCAGAGAAAAACATCGTTTAGGTGCAGCCTTGGTGTCGGGCGAAGATGGCTGAACGACCTCAGGCCAGGTCATACCCGAGCCCAGAGTCGTGACGAAGTGTGAACGAAACTGATTGCACCACCTCAGGTCAGGGCATCCATGGGCCCTGAATTGCGAGAACGTCTGAGGGAAAGCTGGATGGACCTCTCGCATGTCTCGAAGCCCCCAACTGCGAGAATGTCTTAAGCAAGAAAGGCTGGACCGCCTCAGGACAGCGGCGAGGATGTCGAAGCGAAATGGACTGGACTATGTTTCGCGCGGCACCTTGAAGCACACCATTGCAAGGATGTCTCAAGCGAGCTCGACCGGACCATCTCGATGGCTTCGCCGAAACCGACCCGGACAAGTTCTCGCATGGGGTCTCCTAGCTCAAAACCCCACCCGCGTTCTGGGCAGGAGATGGTCAATCGCGATTCCTTGTCCAACCCCATTTTTCCCATTCGCGGATGGGGTCATCGCTAGTCCTGAATAATATATGCCACCTCCCCCAATATACCGACGGCCCCCCCATGACTCCAACAAAAACAAATTTAAATACCCCCGGACGACTCCCCAATTGGAGTTCGGAAATGCGATGCAATCCGTCAGAACCATGATCATCCGATGATCATGGTTATGTAGATCCGCCACCGTGCCTCTGGGCACGGAGTGGGCGTGCCCTCAGGCCATTGCCATCATCCTCTCAACCTCAGTCCTGACCTCTGAGGAGTCTGTCAGAGCTTCAGACCCCACATCGCAAAATCTTATCCTGGGGCTTCTCGCGGCTTCTCACGTGACTTGTTCGGAGCCATGAGGGGCCCCAAGACGGGCCAACAGGGCCCAAAGAGGCTCAAGACGGCCCCAGAACGCGACGAGAAGCCGAAAGATCGCTCCAAGACGCCCTAAATGGCCTCAAGATGGCCCCAGAGGCCTCCAAGATGACCTCAGAGGCCTCCAAGATGCCCCAAGAGGCCTCGAAGATGCCTCCTCAGAGGACCCTGAGGCAAAAATAATTGATTTGCCTCAAGTGTTTGAAAGATTTTGGCGTTCTCGCCTTTCCTCCTTTCCGACGCTCCCAGACGGCCCTCGAGGCCCCCAATACCACCCCAGGACGGCCCAAGAGGCCTCCACGAGGCCCCCAAGACGGCCCTCGAGCGCCCCAAGACGGCCCAACTGGCGAACTGAAGCGATGAGCACCGCCTCAGGGCCAGCCACGCGAAGCCAGGATCAGCAAAGCCGTCGGCCATGCTCTGAGATTCTCTGTTCTGTCTCAACCTCTTCTTCCTCGTATCCCTCAGCCCCTTCCTGCCCTCTCTCTGGCTCCTCACATCCTCTGCCTCCTCGTCCTCTGCCAGCGCGTCCGCCCTCTGCACCACACCACTGACGGCCTCGCATAGAGCTCGGCCGCGGTCTCGGTCCTCGGCCGCGGTCTCGGTCGCCGCGGCCCCGGACTCGCGAAATCCCGACGAATACTCCGGATTTCGTAATAAAGGGAGGGGGGTCTCATTTCGGGGGGGGTCTCTTCCAGGCTATCTTGGAGGGCCTGGGGGGTCTGGGGACGATGTTTTGGAGGGTTCTCCCACGGGGGAGGTCTGAAATGGCTTGTCTTGGAGGGTCCAGACCCCCTCCCTTTTATAACGAAATCTGCATACCCACAACCCAGGCACGGTGGCGGGATGGACCGAAAAGGCCATTCGATCCGCCGCCCCCTGTCGATTCGTCGCAGGGGTGCTTGGCGTGCTGGACCCTCTCGGTTTGGGTTCTTTTTCCAAAAGAACTCCCCCTGGGGCTCTGGCGCGTCCCGCCGGCCACCCGGAAGACCCAGATGCCAACGCCAAAAACGGCTGTTTCGCTCGGGACATCCTCAAAGAATCGCGAAGATGACCCAAGGTGGCCTCCAAGTCCGCCCAAGATGGTCCAAGACGGCCTCCAAGACGGCCCAAGAGAGTCCAAGACGGCCCAAGACGGCCCAAGAGGCCCCCCAGAGGCCTCCAAGACGGCCCAAGAGGCCTCCAAGAGGTCCTCCAGGAGGGCCCGAAGAGGCCAAAATCATTTATTGTCCTTAGGTTTTTGGAGGATGTTGGCGTTTCCTTCTTCTCTGCATTCCGACGGCTCAAGACGGCCCAAGAGGCCCCCAAGATCGCCCAAGAGGCCACCAAGAGGGCCCCATGACGGCCCAAGTGGCCTCCAAGACGGCCTCAAGAGGGCCCCAAGACGGCCCAAGAGGCCTCCAACACGCCCAAGATGGCCTCCAAAACGCCCAAGATGGCCTCCAAGACGGCCCCGAAGCGCCCCAATAGGGCCCCCAATCGGCCCAGAAAGGCCCCCAAGACGGCTCCCAACGGCGTCAGACGTGCCAGGAACCCACCAAGATGGCCGAAGTTGGCTCGAAGCTGGCCCAAGACGGCCCAAGAGGCCCCCAAGAGGGCCTCCAGGAAGGCCAGAAGAGGCCAAAAACTTTGATGTTCCCTAGGTTTTTGACGGATGTTTACATTTCCTTCTTTTCGGCCTTCCGACGGCCCGAGACGGCCCAAGAGCCCCCAAAGATCGCCGAAAGATCGCCCAAGAGGCCTACAAGATGGCCCCAAAGAGGGCCCAAGAGGGCCCAAAGACGGCCCCAAGAGGCCCCCAAGACGGCACAGGAGGCCTTTAAGACGCCCAAGATGGCCTCCAAGACGGCCCTGGAGCATTCCAAGAGGGCCCCAAGTCGGCCCAGAGAGGCCCCCGAAACGGCTTCCGACGGCGTCAGACGGACCAGGAGCCCACCAAGACGGCCGAACATGGCCCTAAGATGGCCCAAGACGGCCCAAGAGGCCTCCAAGAGGGACTCCAGGAAGGCCCGAAAAGGCCCCAAAATCATTGATTGCCCATGGGTGTTTGAAGGATTGTGGCATTTGCTTTTGTTCTGCCTTCAGGCGGCCCGAGACGGCCCAAGTGCCCCCAAGACACGGCCCCAAGAGGCCCCCAAGACGGCCCAAGAGGCCTCCAAGACGCTCAAGATGGCCTCCAAGACGGTCCAAGAGCCCTCCAAGACGTCCTCCAAGAAGGCCCGAAAGGGTCAAAATGGACTCCAGACGGCCAAGATGACCTTCAAGATGCCCACGTGTTCCCCGAAGGCTTTCCAAACCGATTCGGGAAACACATGGCCCGATAGCTTGGCAGGTCTGGCCTCAACGCTCGGCCACATAGGCGCTTCCAAAAAGGCAGGGGGGCGGCGGTGATTCGCCGTAAGCATCTTCGATAGAGTGAAGTTCAAGGGCAACAGAGAATGAGGAGTCCAGGGAAGCGACGCTCAGGCCTGGATGTCTCACCTGAACCCTTCCTGCCGTAGTGGAGCGGAACTTGATCGAGGACGTTGGATTCGGATATTGGAAATTGGTATGCTGTACTTGAATATTGGATATTGGATACTGGATATTGGACATTGGATATTGGATTTGGGATTTTGGATTTTGGATTTTGGATTTTGGATTTTGTGTTTTGGATAATGGGCATCGAGTATGAGAGCTGAACTTGATCGAGGTCACCGTTGGTACGCTGAGGATGAGGACGAATGCAGACGCGGACGACACGGTCCAAGGTCCCTTTTGGACCGCCATCCCAAAGAACGAGGATGATTGAACCAAAATGGCCACGGATGCTACAATACGTTATGTTGCCGTGTCGACGGCACGGCGTGACGCCGTGAAGCCTGTCACGATAGATACGTCGTCCGATCGTTCCGTGCTTCGCCTGTTTGCTCCTGTGGCTAGCCTGACCTCGGCGCGCACGTCGCGGTCGGTTACAGCGTAGTACAAAACAATACGTTGTGATGTGATGGGTTGACAGGTTATGAAATGATGGGGTTGTGTATTATGGTATGATGTGTCATGGCATCATGCGAAATAGTATGATGTGTTATGGTACGATGTAGTGTGGTGTGGTGTGCCCTTTGTTGTTATGATGTATAGTGCTATGTTATGATAGGTATGATGCATGACGGCGTTACATGCGTTGTCACGGTGTGTCCTGTTATGCCCTGTTCTGACATCGTACGAAACTGTGATGATCTGCTATTATGTGGTACTCTGACACGTTATGCTATGCAATGTTATACTGTTGTATGCCGCACTCTGCCATGGGATGATGCGTCATGGTATGTAATGGTGTGTGATATGATGTTGTGCTACGGTGTGGCGTGTGCCGCCATGGCATGGTATGGTATAATGTGGTATGGCATGGATTCAGAATGAAATATGGTATGACATGGTGTGGATGGTACATGATGTCATAGAATGTGGTGTTATGCGTCGTTATGTTCTGCCATGGTGTAACATAGGATGCCGCGAGTTGTCAGATTGTGTGCTGTCATCGGCGGTGCGACGATGTGTGTAATGTGGTATGCGATGCGACGCTGTGGTATGGTGTGGTGTGTTATATCATGGTATGGTATGGTAGGCTATACTACTACATGTATGGAATGGTATGCTATGTTATGTCACGAATGCTCCGAAATGCCTGAGCATGCGATGTTATGCTGTGGTGTGGTGCGATACTGTATGCCATGCTATGTGGAGCTGCGCAATGTTATGATGTGATACGATTGGTTGGCTTTGGCATGTGGTGATATGCGTTATGATGCTGTCCTTGTGTATGAACTGGTATGCCATGGTGTGCGATGTTACGGTACGTACTGTCATGATACGGCCTGCTGTGATCCGATATGATATGTTGAGCGGTGTGGTGTTATGCTCTGTGTGGCATAGCGTATACTGTTATGATGTACGATGCTTTGCTATTTCAGAATAAGGCTGTGTCCTGTTATGATTTGTCGGCGCGAGGCCAGAGACTCAGGGACACTCGGGGGCCCTGGACACCTGGCGGCTGCGGTATGCAGAGCGGCGCGAGAAGGGACACTCGGGGACGCTCGGGGACACTCGGGGGACCTGGGGATCTGGCGGCCGCGGTATGCAGAGAAGGCCAGTCGGCGCGAGGCGGGACACTCGAGGACATTCGGGAAACCTTGGGATCTGGCAGCCGCGGTATGCACAGTGGCGCGAGGGGGGACACTCGGGGACACTCGGGGGACCTCGGGATGCGGCCGCGGTGTATGCAGAGTGTCGCGAGGCGGGACATTCTGGGACGCTCTGGGGACCTGGGGACGTGGCGGCCGCGGTATGCAGGGTGGAAGGGTCGGGAGGTCTGTTCTTGAAATCCAAACCTGTCGGTCGGGGGGTAACTGGTTTGCAACATGTCGACATCAAACCTTCAAAAACACCACGGGTATCAATGGAATGCGCACGTTGGTGACAACAACCCACATGTTTGACCAAACGGGATGATTAGTTTATATTACGACAGCACGGCGAAGGGCCCACCGCCCCATTCGAGCTCCCGCGACAAACCCCGTTCCTCGCCAGGGCCACGCGGCGCCTTCGAATCTTAAGAGGGGCGCTGGTCCGCGTCGCCCCGCCATCGCCGACTCTGGAGAACGGCCTGGCCTTCATCCGACGTCCCATCGTAATCGCCGCCCTCATCATCCGCATCGTCATCACCAATGCCATCGTCATCATCACCATCATGATCAACAGCATTATCATCACCATCATTATCATCACCATCACCACCATCACCAATCAGTTTCGTCCATGCGTCTGGGCCTGCACTGCCTGGGACAGGTCGCTCCTGTCTCACTCGCAGGTGCTGCGGCACGCAGCGGGATGCAGCAACACTCGCCGCAGGCGCTGCAAGGTCCTGGTGCTGTACGCCAGCGTGGTCGGCTCTCCGCCGGAGCCCAATCTTGCAGCATGTGGAAGCTGTGCCAATCATCACAACTATCCTGAACCGTTGTCCAGCACGAAAACTGCAAAGCCGGGTCAGTGGTTCTCTGACGCCTCGACGCCATGTTCTTGTCTTGTCCTTCCACGAAGCCAGCGTCGAACATCAACGTCGGGGCCGCACGCCGCATCACGCTATCCGCGAAATATCGTTGCACATTACACTTGTTCCTATCGTTCTCGCTCTGGGCGGTTCGCCTCCACTGCAAGGCCACAGTCGGCGGGTGGCACATGGACATCGGTTCCCGGTGTTGGTGTCGACTTTTTGAAACGAGAGAACAAAGAAGAAAAAGAAACAAAATAATACCAACTAATTATCCTGGCGAAGGTCCCAACCATATGCCGTTGTGGGTACCGTAATTGTGAATATCTGCTTCGGTGAAGCTCCCTATGGGGCCACGAAGCGCTGCACTGGGCGGGGGGGAACGCTGTACTTACTCTGTGGGTGGTGTGCCGACTTAGGTTTCCGGGACGCATGCGCACGGTCACACTGAAGGCTTCGGTGGAGCTCCCTATGGGGCCACGAAGCGCTCTACTGAGTGAATGAAAATGCCAAATAGGGTTTCCGGGACGCATGTGGACGGTCCCACTGGGGGCTTCGGTGGTGCAGCGCGGGTGAATATGCCAAATTACATTTCCCGGACGCATACGGACGGTGGCACTGGGGCCTTGGGTGGAGCCCCCATATGGGGCCACGAAACGCTGCATTGGGACGGTGAAAATTCCAAATTAAGCTTCCGGGGCGCATGCGGACGGGGGCACTGGGGCCTTCGGTGGAGCTCCCTATGGGGCCACGAAACGCTGTACTGGGTGTGGGGGACGCATGCGGACGGTAGCGCTGGGACCTTCTCCCTATGGGGCCACGAAACGCTGTACTGGGTGTGCTGGACGCGTGCGGACGGTAGCACTGGGACCTTCGGTGGGGCTCCCTATGGGGCCACGAAACGCTGTACTGGGTGGGTGAAACGCAGGGAGGAGGGGGAGGGCCACGAAACGCTGTACTGGGTGTGCGGGACGCATGCGGACGGGAGCACTGGGACCTTCGGTGGAGCTCCCTATGGGGCCACGAAACGCTGTACTGGGTGTGCGGGACGCATGCGGACGGTAGCACTGGGACCTTCGGTGGGGCTCCCTATGGGGCCACGAAACGCTGTACTGGGTGGGTGAAACGCAGGGAGGAGGGGGAGGAGGGCCACGAAACGCTGTACTGGGTGTGCGGGACGCATGCGGACGGTCACTGGGACCTTCGGTCGGGCTCCCCATGGGGCCACGAAAGGCTGTACTGGGTGGGGAGGGGAGGAAGGCCACGAAACGCTGTACTGGGTGTGCGGGGCGCATGCGGACGGTAGCAAGAGGGGGGGCAGAGGAGGGGAAAACGGGGACCGTCTCTTCAAAACGAGGAGCCAACACCACAGGATGGTTGGGAACAAAAAGTTCCTGATCGAAGACCAGGGGCGCGGGCCCCTGATCGCCCCTGGGCCTGGGCTATACCGCTTGTTGCTACGAACTAAGACTGGCGACCTGGTGCACGTTTGCGGAAGGTCACACAAATTTTCGTTCATCATAGTGCCTTTCGTCGTGGCAGCATGTCGGCGTTGTTGCATGGCTACTTCGTGGTCTCTTTGCTCCACGCACCTGGCCAGTTTCCACGCATTAATAGAGAGCCCTGGAATGACATGTGTGCGGAGGGCGCGAAATCTAGGGCTGTCAGTGTCCTTCCAGCGTCTGTCCACTACATGTCATTGTTGGGCAGCTGGATAGCAACCATACCCAATACGGGTCTTTCCCCATAACCTTATTCTGCGTAAGATTGCAGTGTTTCTTCGTTGCATGCAAGTTGGGTTGCTGCGTCTTCGAGGGGCGCTGCTTTGTGGACTGCTTTCCTACGTAATCTTCATCGTGGATGTGGTCATCGTGTGCGCATCATTGCGGCAGCTGTCTTTGTGGAGTGTTCCAATGTCGGGTGTTTCATTGCGGTGGTCGTTTTCGTGGAACGCTCCGTAATGGAGCGCTTCATTGTGGAGGTGGTCGTTGTGGAATGCCTCATCAGAAAGACCGTGCTGTTCACCCGCGCAGTCGTGCTGTGTTTCCTGGAGGGCACCTCTTCGCCCAGTGCCCTCTCATGAAGCGCTTCTATGCGCAAGGCCTTGTCGCGGAGGCCATCTCCGCAAAGGGCTTAATCCGGCGTTGCTTCGTCATGGAGGTGGTCTTCGTTGGGTCCTCTACCACGGCAAGGGCTACTTTTGAATGTGTCGTGGTAGCGCGCTTCAACGCGTGATCCCTGATCGTGGGAGCCTTTTTGTGGGGGGAGTCATCTCGGCCGTTGTCTTCCTGGAGCGCACCATATTCTTGGAGCACTTCGACGTGAAGTGCCTCGTCGTTGCAGCCATATCCGGAGAGCGCTTCATTTAGAAGGTCGCCTTCCTGGGCGGGGCTTCATTTTGGTGTACTTCACGGTAGGTGCTCCTTCGTGGGTTGTCTCATTATGGGGCGCGGACTTGGGGACCGCTTAATCGTGGACAATCCCGAATGATGAGGGGTGCGCGGATGTGGCGCAAGCCTGGAAAATCAATTGCTTGGGCATGTTGGTGACAACAACTGTTTGGACAATGGCTTCCTGCGCAGTTCTTCAGCATTGGACACACTCGAGGGTGGTGGTGCACATAGCTATAAAGCAGCATGAATTGGTATTCAGTTCCCACGGTAGTTATGAAAAAATACTCTAACATGTGCTTCTGCATACAAGGGTGCTTTTCAATATCTCTCGACTCATAAGTTGTGGCAACCCCACCGGTGGCCTCCCATTGCTTTTGCATGAGCCTGGGCACGCAAGTGCCACTTCGTATACGACGACAAACGATATATATATATATATATATACATACATACATACGTATTAGCAATATTGTCCGTATCATTCATATTATTAGTATTAGCAGTATGATTATTACTTGTTATTATGTTTTCATTTTTCATGTTTCAATTAGCCTGGCGAAGGACCCAACCATATGCAGTTGAGAGCACCGCAATTGTGAATATCTTCTTCGGTGGCGCTCCCTATGGGGCCACGAGCCGTATGAGGGGTGTGCCGAAATGCGTGGCAGTGTACACAACACGAACGAAGACGATAGGTCCGAATATGAAAGCTTGAGCGCGTGCGAGTCGGATCGCGAGCGAGTCTGATTATGAATGAATCTGCGCGCGATTGATTCTATTCGCATGAATGCGTGCATGGATACGCCCAGTGTAAATGTATGTATACGACTGTGAACAGTTTGGGTCTGCGTGACTCTCGGTACTCGTGACTCTGAGCGTCGCCTCTGCAGGGGGCTTCCCTGGGAACCCCGACGGCAGCGCCCGCGCGCCGCGACGCCCATGTCGGCACGCCACACACCTGGTGTGCGGGACGCATGCGGACGGCAGCACTGGGGCCTTCGGTGGAGCTCCCTGTGGGGCCACGAAACGTGTGAGGGGTGTGCCGAAATGGGTGTGCGGGACGCATGCGGACGGCAGCCATGGGGCCTTCGGTGGAGCTCCCTATGGGGCCACGAAACGTGTGAGGGGTGTGCCGAAATGGGTGTGCGGGACGCATGCGGACGTCAGCACTGGGGCCTTCGGTGGAGCTCCCTGTGGGGCCACGAAGCGTGTGAGGGGTGTGCCGAAATGGGTGTGCGGGACGCATGCGGACGGCAGCCATGGGGCCTTCGGTGGAGCTCCCTATGGGGCCACGAAACGTGTGAGGGGTGTGCCGAAATGGGTGTGCGGGACGCATGCGGACGGCAACACTGGGGCCTTCGGTGGAGCTCCCTGTGGGGCCACGAAACGTGTGAGGGGTGTGCCGAAATGGGTGTGCGGGACGCATGCGGACGGCAGCCATGGGGCCTTCGGTGGAGCTCCCTGTGGGGCCACGAAACGTGTGAGGGGTGTGCCGAAATGGGTGTGCGGGACGCATGCGGACGGCAGCACTGGGGCCTTCGGTGGAGCTCCCTGTGGGGCCACGAAACGTGTGAGGGGTGTGCCGAAATGGGTGTGCGGGGCGCATGCGGACGGCAGCCATGGGGCCTTCGGTGGAGCTCCCTATGGGGCCACGAAACGTGTGAGGGGTGTGCCGACTGGGTGTAGGGGACGATGCGGGACACGACGACGTGTGAGGGGTGTGCGAAATGGATGTGCGATGACGCATGATGGACGGCAGGGAGGAGGGAGGAGAGGAGGAGAGAGGAGGTGGGACGCGGGGCGCTGTCTCTTCAAAACGAGGACCCAACACCACAGGATGGTTGGGAAAAATACAAACACCGATACTTTGGGCGCAGGCGGACTAACGAGATGCCTTTCCGCACTTCCAAAAAAAACGCTTCCCCGACGGGGGAGGGCTTATTACCCCCCCCCCCCCCCCCCTTCCCCCTACCCTGGACTTGTTTGGAAGGTTTTCGAGAGGTGTCAAGGCGTGCAAAACGGCTTCGGCGAGGACGCCAAAATCATCGATTTTATGAACAGTTTGGGCCCCATGTTGGCCTCTTTGGGGGGGAACGTTGCACCATTTCCTCATGTGATCGATGGCCTTCAAGATGGCCCCAAGGCCTTCCAGGGTTCTCAAGAGAGTCCCAAGAGAGCGCCAAGAGAGCCCCAAGAGGGCCCCAGGAACCCCAGAAGAGCTCAAACAGAGCTCCAATACCCTCCCAAAGAGCCCCTGGGGAGCTCCAACAGGCGATTTTGAGGGCTCCTGGGAAGGGGCCGAAATCGAGGACCCCCCATTTTTTGATCGACGCTCTCCTAGATGGCCCCAACAGGCATCCTGCGCACCAGCCGCAGCACCAGCAGAGGCAGCAACAACATCAGCAGCACCACCAGCAGCAGCTCCTCTTTGGATCCATCCACCTCCTCCTCCTCCTCTCCCTCCTCGTCTTCCCCTCGCCCCCACGCGGCCCCCACGGATGGCCCGAAGAGGCCTTCCAAGGCCACCCCTTTGCTCCTCTCGGTTCCACCCTGGTTGCTCGCTTTGTTTCCCTAGATATGTCCCTTCGTCTCTTTTCCCGTCAGCTCTCGGGGGCAGGGCTTCTGAATGGGCTGGTGGAAATATGTTTTCCGTCGCGGCCGCAAGCGGAAGCGCAGGCGGCGTCCGAAGTCAGCCCGGGCAATGAGTCAAACCTAATTACTAAGCGCGCGAACTAACGGCCGCCGAAACTGCCGCCGAGGGACGCCGAAGAGCGACGCCGGGGACTGAAGGCAGAGCTGCAAGAGGTGCCAGGTGTGCCAAGCGGCTGAAGTGCAACCATTCCAGGGGCGAGACCACCGGGAAGGCAAACGAATTGTACCTTGCCGCGCCAGGCGCCAGAGGTAAACGAGCCACCCGAGCAAAGCACGGCATAGCGTGGGGCTGAGCAAGCAGCCCAGCGTACCTGTGTCGCATGCCAACAGTGGCAAACTCAGGTGGTTGAACAAGAAGGCTAAACCACTCATGAGCAATCCACGTGGAAGTGCATCCCACCATTGCAAGGCGGCAGCTGCAAACACGGCCAGGCTGTGGCAGCGTCTGGGGACCAGGGGCCAGGAACATGCGAGCATGGTAGCTGGAGCTGGTCGACGTGCAATTCACCGGGACGCCAGGGTTACCTCGCCAGGCTCAGAGGAGCCAGCACGGACACCAACAGACGCCAGGGACTGAGGGCGAGAGCCCGGGAGCCGCAACCAGGCTGTGGTCGGCGGCAGGGCGGCGGTGGCCAGGGGGGGCCAGACGGCGCCAAGAGGGGCGGCGCAGCAAGCAGCTGAAGGCTGAGAATTCCCAAGGCCAAGTGCTAGCGGCGCGGCATGCGTGAATCGAGTGACGTCACGAAGGGGGGGGCTGGTGGGGATACGCGAGGCGTGAAGAATTGCGTCAGTCGCACAACCTCCCCCAGAAGCACCTTATGCGTATGCAGCTGTTCTTCTTCGATCGACAGGGGCCTCCTCCCC
>CAUYUJ010002038.1:0-2500 GCA_963575745.1 Prorocentrum cordatum
GAGGAGGAGGAGGAGGAGCAGGAGGAGGAGGAGGAGGAGGAGGAGGAGGAGAAGGAGGAGGAGGAGGAGGGAGGAAGGGAGGGAGGGAGGGAGAAGGAAGATGTTGATGAGCAAGGGCTGATTTTCGTGACTGTTCCGCGACAGTCGCCCTGCACACATTTCTCGCGGCCGCGGGGGGGGGGGGGGCAATGGCAGAGCGGACTCGGGTCGGTCCCCTCCGCCTCGACGACAGTCAGCTCTCCCTCCTTTCCTTCCTTCTTTCCTTCTGCTCCTCCCCTCCCCCCCAGGCACCAGCACCAGTACCAACACCACCACCACCAGCACCCACCACCACCAACACCACCACCACCACCACCACCACCATACCACCACCACCACCACCAACCACCACCACCACCACCACGACAACCACGCACACACGCACGCACGCACGCACGTGCACCACCACCCACTACGCACGCGCGCGCGGAGCCACAGGTCCGCTACGACACGCGTCCGCGGATAGAGAAAATCAGCGCCATGGTAAGGGATGGGAGGGAGGGGTAGGACGTCAGATATGACGCGAGCGCACCTAGCTTGGCTCCTCCCCCTCCCCCCTCTCCCTCTCCTCCCCCACGCCCCCTTCCCCCCTCCTCCTCCTCCTCCTCCACCTCGTTCTCCTCCTCCTCCTCCTCCTCCTTCTCCTCATCGCCCCTCTTTCTCCCCCCCTCTCCCCCCTCTCCTCCCCCCCAGCCCCCTCTCCCCCCATCCCCTGCCCTCCCCCTCGGTGTCGTCGTCGTCGTCGTCGTGGTCATCGTCGTCGGCGTCGTCGTCGTCGTCGTCGTCGTCGTCGTCACCGTCGTCGTCGCGTCGTCGTCGTCGTCGTCGTCGTCGTCGTCGTCGTCGTCGTCGTCGTCGTCGTGGTCGTCGTCGTCGTGTCGTCGTCGTCCTCCTCCTCCTATGCTCTCCTCCTCCCTTCCTCCTGCTCCTCCTCCTCCTCCTCCTATGCTCTCCTTCCTCCTCCTTCATCTCCCTCCTCCTTCTCCTCCTCCTCCGCCTCCTACTTTCTCCTCCTCCTCCTCCTCCTCCTCCTCCCTGTTTGTCCCCTTCTCCTGCTCCTCCTTCTTTCTGCTCCTCCTTCTATCCTCCTCCTCCTCCTCCCTCCTCTTCCTCCTCCTCTTCCTCCCTCCTCCTCCTCCTCACGTCCTCCTCCTCCTCCTCCTCTTCCTCCTCATCTTCTCCTCCCTCCTTCTTCTCCTTTTTCTCGTCCTCCTTGTCCTGCTCCTCCATCTCCGTCCTCTCCTCCTCCTCCTCCTCCTCCTCCTCCTCCTCCTCCTTCTCCGGCTCCTGCTGCTCCTCTCTCCTTCTCCTCCTCCTCCTCCTCCTGCCCCAACCCCTCCTTCTTCTCCTCTTCCTTCCTCCTCGTCCTCCGCCTCCTCCCTACCTCCCCTCCCTCGCTCTTCCGCTGCACTTGCACTCCTTCTCCCTCCTCGTTCTCGCATGCGTATCAAGGTCCAGTGTTGCCGTCGGTTCAGCCTCTGACAGAGGGCGCCAACTTCTGAGCGGATTCTAGGCGGGGCCGTGGCCAAAGCGAGCCACACATTCTGGAACCCGGCGCGCCCCACGCCCAGTAACGCTTAGAGCTTTACACACGGACATCCTCGCGGCCCTGGCCTTGCGGTAGAGCTGAAATTGCATGGCACTCGTTTGATACACGTGTTGCGCGCGCTTCCAAACCAGTGCTTGCACGAAAGTGTTCTTGTTTTCTTTGCTTTCCTCGTATCACTGGCGCCAGCTCCGCGGAGTGGAGTGGCGCAGTCAGTCGGCATGCTACTTTCCTTTACCCTCTCCCCTTTCGCCCCTGCTGGCAGGATGGAAGACCGTACCGTAGCTGTTTGTGCTCAGGCCTCCAGACGAGGCGGCGTAGCCACCGAAAGCTTACACAGCGAGCCTGCAAACCAAGAGCTACCAGCATCACACATCTGACATCGCCAAATGCTGTGCTGACACACGCATGTACCGACCGTCACTCAGGAGAGGCTAAGTCCAGACGGAATAGGCCCAGACGGAAACCGAGCATTCCGTATGGCCGTGCTCCGTATGGACGTAGGCTCCCATCGGGAGGGGCCACGTCTGGACGGAGTAAGCCCAGATTTAGTAGTAGTAGTAGTAGTAGTAGTAGTAGTAGTAGTAGTAGTAGTAGTAGTATTATTATTATTAGTAGTAGTAGTAGCAGTAGTAGTAGTAGTAGTAGTAGTAGTAGTAGTAGTAGTAGTAGTAGTAGTAGTAGTAGTGACAGTAGTAGTAGTAGTAGTAGTCGTAGTAGTAGTAGTAGTAGTAGTAGTAGTAGTAGTAGTAGTGGTCGTAGCAGTAGCAGTAGTAGTAGTAGTAGTAGTAGTCGTAGTAGTAGTAATAATAGCCGAGGTGGTCGTAGCAATCGTAAATAATAGTAGTCGTATAGTCGTAGTCGTAGTTCGTAGTCGTAGTAGTAGTAGTAGTAGTAGTAGTAGTAGTAGTAGTA
>CAUYUJ010002038.1:5000-15000 GCA_963575745.1 Prorocentrum cordatum
TCACATCGGATCCTATAGAATTGCAATAGGCCGTTTTGGCGACGCCCGGACGCTCGGATCACAGAGAGTCTCACACAGGAAACGGCCGAGGTGTGGAGGCCGTTCGGGGGTGGAGTCCTACAGGAATCTGGATCGGAGTCCCAATAGGAATTCGTGCCGAAATGCATATAAGAATCCCTGCAAGAATCCCTACAGAAATCCCC
Organism: Prorocentrum cordatum; assembly: GCA_963575745.1. Taxonomy (NCBI): domain Eukaryota; class Dinophyceae; order Prorocentrales; family Prorocentraceae; genus Prorocentrum; species Prorocentrum cordatum. The sequence goes on from CAUYUJ010002038.1 coordinate 5,204, forward strand.
ATAATAATCCTTGTAGGAATCCTTATGGGAATCCCTACGAGACTCCCGACAGGAATTCCAAGGGGCCGACCCAGTCGTGGAGGCCGTTTGGGCGACGCCGAGACGCTCGGTTCACAGAGAGTTTCACACAGGAAGCGGCCGAGGTGTGGAGGCCGTTTAGGGGTGGATTCCTTTGGGCATCCCGATAAGAATCCCAATGGGACTCCCGATGGAAATCCTTATGGGAATCCCGATGGGGATCTCTTTGGGGATCCCGATGGGAATCCCTATGGGAATCCTTGTAAGAGTCCACATCAAAATCCCTATACGAATCCCCATTGTAATTCTGACGGCTAAAAGAATCCTTACAACAATTCCAAGCAGCCGACCCAGTCGTGGAGGCCATTTTGGCAACGCCCAGGCGCTCGGTCCAAAACGACTCTCACACAGGAAGCGGACGAGGTGTGGAGGTTGTTTAGGGCGTGTAGTCCTCTAGGAATCCCTATAGGAACTCATCTAAGAATTCGTGTAGGAACCCCTATGGGAATCCCCATCAGAATCCCTATAGAAATCCCGATGTGAATCCCGGTAGGAGTCCCTGTAGGAATTCCTGTATGAGACCTGGTGGGAATCCCGATGGGAAGCCCTAGAGGAATCCCCAACATGATCCCTATAGTAATCCCTTTGGGAATCCCTCCAAGAATCCCTATAGGAATCCCTACAGGAGTTCCAAGCAGCTGACCCAGACGTGGAGGAGGCCGTTTGGGCAACGCCCAGCCGCTCGGCTCCCATAGGGTCTCACACAAGAAGCGGCCGCGGAGTGGAAGACGTTTGGGGGTGGATTCCCACAGGGATCCCTATAGGCATCCCTGTAGGAATCCCTTTGGCTGCTGCTACTACTACTACTACTACTACTAGTACTACTACTGCTACGACTGCTACTACTACTATTACTGCTACTACTACTACTACTACTACTACTACTACTACTCCTGCTGCTACTATTACTACTACTACTACTACTACTACTACTACTACTACTACTACTACTACTACTACTACTACTACTATTACTATTACTACTGCGACTACTACTGCGACTACTACTACTACTGCTACTACTGCTGCTACTACTGCTGCAACTGAAACTACTACTCTTGCCTCTACTGCTACTGCTCGTATTGGTACTGGTACTAGTACTTGTACTAGTAGTAGCAGTAGTGCTACTATCACGACTGCTATTACTATTACTACGACAACGACGACTACTACTACTACTACTGCTGCTACTACTACTACTGCTACTACTACTACTACTGCTAGTACTACTACTACCGCTACTACTACTGCTACTGGTACGACGGCGGCTACTACTACTACTGCTTACTGCTACTACTACTACTACTACTACTACTACTACTACTACTACTGCTACTACTACTACTTACTCACTACTACTACCACTACTACTGCTACTACTACTACTACTACTACTGCTACTCCTACTCAACTTACGACGGCTACTACTACTAATACTACTACTACTACTACTACTACTACTACTATACTACTACTACTACTACTACTACACTACTATACTACTACCACCACTACTATATACTACTACTACTTACTACTACTACTTACTACTACTACTACTATACTACTACTACTTACTACTTCTACCAGTACTACTACTACTACTGCTGCTGCTGCTACTACTACTACTACTTTCTACTACAGTACTATTACTACTACTGCTACTGCTACTGCTACTACTACTACTACTACTATACTACTACTACTACTACTACCAGTACTACTACTACTACTACTACTACTACTACTACTACTACTACTACTACTACTACTACTACTACTACTACTACTACTATGGGTACTACTACTACTACTACTGCTACTACTATTTCTACAACGGCTACTTCTACGACTACTACTACTGCTACTACTACTACTACTACTATTACTACTACTACTACTACCACTACTACTATCACTACTACTATCACTACTACTACTACGACGACGACTACTACTACTACTACAACTACTACAACTACTAATGCTGCACCGCGTAAAGTGCACCACATAGTTGAACACCACAGACTGCGCCACGTATATTGCACCATGTAGTACGCATCACATAGCAACCACTACGTAGATTGCGCCACATATATCGCGCCACGTGCCCTGCACTGAACCGAATAGCTCGCATGCCGTGCACAACGTAACTCGAACCACACCGTATACAGCACATGCTGTGAACAGTATATCTAGCACCACATATCGTTTGTCAAGTGCAAGCAAGCACCGATGGTGGCCGACGCTGGTAATCCTGTGTCATACTTATAGCTGTTTTTTTTGTTTCATGCGTACACATATCTGCACCTTTATTTTTCTCTCTATATATACCCCCTCCTGGAATCCAACCCCACTTGTTCCTATCATAGCGCCTCGCACCTCTCTCACTCTCATACACTTTCTTTCTTTGTATCCTCTCCTCCTCCCCCCTATTCAAGGGCATGTTTTTTTGTTTTCCCTATCTCTCAAGCCACGGGACCTCTCTCTCCCTCTCTAGCCTCGGCCTGGGCCGCTCCTGGGAATACAAGCGGGCCGCTGTTGCTAGTCCCCCGCGGCCTCCAATCTCGCGGCTTGGCGAGACTGGACCCTCCGCGCCCGAGGGACGCGCCTACAGCAAGTCGCTGTGCCCAGACCGATGCCCCGTCGAAACGGCTCTACCAGACGCTTGGGCACCCGAGGTGGGCCATGACCGCTGATGGATAGCCGCTGCTTCGACGGCGCGGTCGACGGCGTCATCTCCGTGGACAGTGGCCACGGCAAAGCTGTGGGAGGCGAGGCAGCGTGATAAAGAGGAGCCTGCATGGGGTTTGTCATCAAACTTGCGTTTCCGCAGGCGCTGAGGCTGGCCAGCAACAGCCAGATGTACCCCAGCGTGATCACGTTGGATTGGCCAGCCCCCTGCCGGCGGATCGCGCTGGCAATTCTCACTGTAAACAGAGGCAGGTCTGGAACAGCCAGCAACAGCCAACCGAGAATTAATGCAAAGTGTTTCTGCTATCCCGTGACTTCTCTGAAAAATTGAGCTTCTCGGTGGAGGATTTCCACCGCCACCAATCAACTCATCCTACAATGGCGGCAGACTGCCGTACGCAACCTCCTTAATGCGCAATGATAACAAATGAGTGTACTGTTCAAACAGGGGGCCATACCATATATCATACGGGGGAGCATGCGGAAACACGTACAGGGGGACCATGCGGGAAGGCATGCGGGAGAACGTGCGAGAACACATGCGGGATCACACGCGGAGGAACCCACAGGAGGCCATACGGGGGACCCTGCGGACGACCGCGCTGGAGACTTTGCGGGGCCCCACGCGGAGACCATGCGGGCAGCCCTGCGGGAGACTGCACGGGCTGCCACAGAGCAGCAAACGCATGCGGGAAACCACTACGGAAGAACGCCTGCGGGAGGTCATGCGGCAGATCTCACGGGCCACCGGCTCTAGATGCGGAGTGGCTCACGCGTGCCTTGGGAAGACCATCTAGATATGTATTTGCATTTGTATATATATATATATGTATATATATATATATATATATATATTTGCATATATAAATAGATACAGACACACACATATATATACATATATATATATAGATATTCAGACACACACATACATATATATATATATATATCTACACAGATAAATGTATACACACTCGTACCCTTGCACAAACGCTGTCGAAGGAATCCTGCTCGTATTTTGCGGGGTGTAGGAAATCCCTGTGAAAAAAACAATGAAACCCAATCCGCGAACAACGTTGGCGCATTTGCCGAGGTGCGCTGGCGGCACGCTCGCTTCGGCCACGGAATCCATGGGCTACCCCTGCCACCGACGGCGAGGGAGCTCCCCCCCGTCCATCCGAAGCAGGGGCAGGCGACGCGCGGAGCAGGACCAGGGGATAAAAGGGGGAGGCGGAAGATAATCATGATGACGACGACGAGACGCGCGCAATGATGGGATGGGCAAGTGCCGTTCTCAACTTTGGGGCGGGTCAGGGTGGCGCACATGTACCACTTCCGCCACCTGACCGCCAAACCCCACTAGGGGAACACTAACGCACTAACGGCTGCAGCACAGTCAGGTCTGATCTTGGCGGGGGGCGCCCCAAGGAAACCGAAAAGCCAAACGGGCCCCTATGACAAGCGCGAGCAGCTTGCAGAACCAACGAAGAGACAGAGCACGGCTTCGCCTCGGCGAGGGCCGCTTTTGGGTGGCGGCTTCGCGAGATTCTCTCGGAGCGCCCACTATGGCCGCCGCCCCGCGCGGATCGAGCCTCGGCTCGGCCGTGCGGTTTCAGCTCGGCACAATAAGGCGCGACAGGCGCGCAGCTTGCAGGCACGGCATGACAAGCCGACGGGGCCAGCGAGTGGGCCGAGCGAACAAGGCCACGCAGAAAGGACGTGGTCGTGCCCACACGTTGGTGGCTCGGGCGGGGTGGCGCTAGAGTACCGACTACGCCACCCGCCAGAGCCTGAGGCCCCTGTGACCTCAACTCCGAAGAGAAAAACATGAAAGAAAGGGTCGGCAGATCGGGCGGCGACGCCTGCCTGGCCTCCTCGCGATTCGCTGCAGTCCTGGCCTTCTGGACGGGGGTGAGGGCAAGATGGTGCAGCATGGGGGTGGGCGAGGCAGGGGGCAAAGAAGGGGCCAGGGGCCAGGAACCAGCTCGGCCCTCAGGGGAGCCAACGCATTGGTCGACAACTGCCTGCTCGGCTTCCGCGTCGGAGTCCGCAGAGGCCGCATGCTTGGGGTCCTCTTCAAGGACCCTCTGGGCCTTGGCAGGGGGCTCGTCATCACTGCTCTGGTCACTGCTAAACCTGTGGCGCTCGGGATCCACTTGCCTACGCTTGCGATCCTCGCGCCTGGAACTGAACCCCGCGAAGTCGAGGGCACATTTCGTGGTGGGCTGGTCCCCCCTGCCAAGGGCAATCCCTAGATCGAGCAACGTGAAAGGCTATGCGTCCTTTTCTTATAATATTGTCTGCGTCCTCGGCGTATGAACACAGAGCTGTATGTCCGCTTGAGGACTCAAGGGCTATGAGGGCGGTAATAGAGTTTGTAATGACCGTGGCAATGACACGGCGGCACAAGTTGTTAGTGCAAGCCTTCTTCGAGGCCGCCTTAAACTCTCCCGAGGGAAACTTACCGAGGAAGGTCATGTGCGATTCTCTCCCGTTGGAGCAGCGGCATTCTCAGGGTAGGCATTCAGACCGAACCAATCGTTGTCGGGGCTCTACCTACACTAGCTGGGCATGTCTCAAGGTCTTGAGTTCCGCCGCAGTCAGTACGTGATGCACACGGCGCAGACCATATGGCCTGCGTAGGCTTCCAGTCAAAAGAAGATGGCGCTCCTCGCGCCCACGTGGCACAAACTGGATGCTCTAACCAGTCTGAAATGCCGGCCCGTAGGTGTTCAACTGGCATACGAACCAAAACGACATACAGCCGAGAACCGACACGGACCTGCTCGGAGTGCCCCTTGGAGATCCAGGGGGGGCCCAAAACGTGTTGCATGGACCTCAAGGGGGGGGGGAGGCGGGGGCGTCCTGTCACCGAGACGCCGACCAAGTTTCACAGCCCCCCCCGTGTTGACGACCCGATGACACCGAACGTGTTCTATCCACTCAAGGATGGTATATTCTCGAGTGAGGTCTCCGAGCACGGGGTCTCAGGCTGTCTCGACGCTGAGTACAACCAACTCGATCGAAGATGCCGCGACATAATACTCGATATGCCACTGGACGTCCCCAGACCGACGAAGCCCACAGAAGATATTCAAACCATAGAAAATGTTCAACTTCATCCGTACAGGCACCTGCGAGTCTGCAAATCCATAAAACTCACCTGGGTTACGTCTGTAGTGCAGAGGCTCCTGAGTAGCGGCGGCGGGTTCCTTTTCAGCTCTGGCGGAGTATAGCCGCCGATAGCTGTCGTAAAGTTCTGGCGGTAGAGCAACACCGGATTCTAGAAACACATCTCTAGCATCCACGTGGCAAAGAGCATGACTGGCGCAGGTGCAACCGTGTGGGGTGACGCTGTCGCTCGGTAATTATGCTGGCCGTGTTGTGCGCCACCTTCCTTGACCTGCCGTCCTCTGTGCCGTGAGCCTCCTGTCCTCCTCCTCGTTCTGTTGACAAGCCTCCTCGTACGTGCAGTGTGTGTCTGTGACTCAGTACTTCACGGCACATACAGGAACGTCACAAGCAAGGTGGGCTGTAAGCGCGGAGCGGTGCGCAAAGCATTGGCGACACGCAAGGCATTGTGTACTATTGCCTTGAATACGCTTGATGTGGTGCACTGTGGTGTGATGTTGACGGCTGATATGGGTGCGTAGCCCATTGGCCTTATCAACGAGAGACCGCACCCGAAACACTTCCATTCGCGTGCCTCCCGTAGCCGCTGATTCTGCCGAGGGTGAAGTGGACTGTCTAGGGCATGCGGGGCTCCCGCATCATGCAACACGTCAAATACTTCGGCCTCCGCTGTCGCAGCGAGGGGATTCTCTCTGCACCTGCCGCATTGTCGCCTCGCGGGCTTCTCTGATGGTAAGTTTCCAGGCCGTAAGGGATTTTCGGATGACCTCTTCCCAAAGGCTCAGGTTTTGCTCCGGGTCGGGGAGATCCTGGAATTTCTCGAAGAGGAAGAGGATCGAGGAGGCGGGTGCTGTAACAGGCTGTAAAAGAGAAACCTCCATCGCATCCTGTGAAACTTAAATGTGTAAGCAAAAGTAAGGGGGAGCCCCGGGACCACGGGGACAACGTGAGGGAGGAGGAGAAGGCGGAGGAGGAGAAGGCGGCGGGGGAGGGCGGAGGAAGGGCAGGAGGAGGAAGGAGGGGTGAGGAGGAGGAGGGGTGAGGAGGAGGAGGCGGAGGAGAAGGCGGAGGAGGGCGGAGGAGGAGGGAGGAGGGCGAAGGAGGAGGAAGAGGAGGAGGATGAGGAAAAGGACCAATGAAAACCCAAGACTCATCAACGATGTTGGACTACACCCTCCTTCCGAGCCCCTTCTTCATAGGCTCCTACAAGTGTTCAATTCCACGGGGGAAATTGTCCAGTTGGGGGAAAACCGTGTGAACATCCTGAGGCGTGCCAAAATACCGTTTTCAGGACTGCAGCGCCACGAATTAACCTGACTGTCACAGCTTGGCGGTTCTGAACCCTGCCAGGACGCCATTCCTGGGACTTCAGAGCCGCGAATTCACGTAACTGCTGCGCCCTGACAATCCTGATGCGTTCCAAAACACCATTTGTGATGCGTAAAGCATGGGAGCCAACGAAACCCTTACAAATTCTTATAACGAGTGTGCGCGGCGCAGAAGCGAGAACCACATTTTGAAAAAGAGCCGCACTCAATCCGTGAAACTCTTGCAACCGAGAAGACGAATGTGCGCGGCGCAGAAACGAGAACCACACTTTGAACAAGGTCCACCTTCAACCCGTTACTCTGGTAACTTATTAGAACGAGTGTGCGTGGCGCTATGGCGAGAGCCACACTTTGAAAACGTTCGCCGTCAATCCGTGAAGGTCTTGCAACACCTTAAAACGAATGTGCGCGGCGCTAGGGCAATCAACTCATTTTGGAAACAACCCGCCCTCCATATGTGAAGCTGTTGCCGACTCTAAGCTTTAGGATCATGAATGGTGAGGACGCCTCAGGCGAAACGCCTGGCCCGACCTTTTGACCGACCTCGGGGAGCGACAGGGAGGAGTTACCGATAAGGAACAGGAGAGGAGGAGGCGGAGGAGGAGGCGTAGCAGGAGGAGGAGGCGGAGGAGGAGGAGGAGGAGGAGGAGGAGGAGGAGGAGGAGGAGGAGGAGGAGGAGGAGGAGGAGGAAGAGGCACGAGGAGGGCGAGGAGGGAGGAGGAGGAGGGAGGAAAGAGGAGGAGGAGGAGGAGGGAGGGAGGAAGGAGGGAGGGAGAGAGGAAGTAGGAGGAGGAGGAGGAGGAGGAGGAGGAGGAGGAGGAGGAGGAGGAGGAGGAGGAGGAGGAGGGAGGAGGAGGAGGAGGAGGAGGAGGAGGAGGAGGAGGAGGAGGCGGAGGAGGAGGAGGAGGAGGAGGAGGAGGAGGAGGAGGAGGAGGAGGAGAGGAGGAGGAGGAGGAGGAGGAGGGAGGAGGAGAAGGAGGAGGAGGAAGAGGAGGAAGAGGCATGAGGAGGGAGGAGCAGCAGCCCGCGACGCCGAGCGGCCCAGGCCCCCCGCTCCTCGTGCAGCGCCCCAAGCAGGGCGACCCACTGGGCGGCGAGCCAGAAGTAGATGCAGCACACCTGGGGCTGCCCGCGACGTCCCCAACTTGGCGGCGCGCACAGCGGGGGCAGGGGGAGGAGGGGAGGCTTCCTGGCAGGAGGCTGCTTCTCGGAAGGCGCCGGCCTGGCATCTGCAGACGAGGCTCGCGCCTCCCAAGAGGCAGGCTGTGCTTCTAAGAAGCCTTCCCTCCTCCCCCTGGCCCCCTCGGCGCGTGGCCGACGCCTCCCCCTCGCCCGCTCGCCCCCCCTCCCACCCCGAGCACCTCTCCCTGGGAGACTCTCCCCTTCGGTTCCTGCCCTCCCAAGCGCCCCGGGCTGCCCCTTCCCCAGGGTCGGCGGCGCCGGCCGTAAGGCCCCTCCCAGTGGATGCAGCACGCCTGGGGTGCCCGCGCTGTCTCAAGCCCCCTTCGCCCGCTCGCCCCTCTCCACCTGCCCTCATCCACATATCCCTTCGAGTCACGACAGAAATCATGACGGGAGGTCTTTCACTATTTTCGGCCACTGGGGGCCCTTGCCGAGCCTCGGGGCTGCCCCCCAAAAGCTGGGCCCCCCAGGCGGCGCCTCCGGCGCCGCCCCTGGTGCGCTCCGCGCGCCAGGGAGGGGGTCCAGCGCCGACCTGAGGCATCCGCGCGGACCTCCGAACTCTCATGTTTCTGTTCCTGTTCCTGTCCCTGCCCCATCCTCCCCCGCTGAGGCTCGTACAATTTTGGCCAGCTCCTGGGCAGGGGGAGGTGCCCTGCCCCCCAGAGGAGGAGGAGGAGGAGGAGGAGGAGGAGGAGGAGGAGGAGGAGGAGGAGGCGGAGGAGGAGGAGGAGGAGGGGAGGAGGAGGAGGAGGAGGAGGAGGAGGAGGAGGTTGCCCTCCTCCTCCTCCTGCTCCTCCTGCTCCTCCTCCCCCATTTTGGCCTTCTTCTCCTGCTCGGCCTCGCCCACTCTGAATAGTGGAGTGGTGAGGCGACCAGGGCCCAGATGTTGGGCCGTGCCCCCGTCCCTGGCGGTGGCATGACTGGTCGCCCCCGCTCGCCCCCCCCATAATTCCCCAACACAATTCACCAACTCACGACCTGAAGCTAAGTCGGGCTTGTCCCTCTACACGAGGAATAATCAAACATAGAAAAAAGATAGTCTGGGGCCGATTTTTTGACCATTTTTGAGCATCTTCGAATCTTTTAGGGGTATCTTAAATTTTTCGTCGAAAATCGGCCTGTAAGGGGACGGGCCCGACCTAAACCTGAACCCTGCGATCGGGACAGCTCGCTTTCTCAGGCGCTCTGGGCGAGGCTTCTCGGCGACCACGCCGCCTCTTCGGACCGGCCTCTCTCCGGACTGCTCTCACCCGTGGACGCTGCAGCCATCGCGCTGCCACCAGGAACGCCGCATGAATGTGGCACGTCGCGACTCGCCATCGTCGCCGTGGGGGCGTGCCGACTGAGCCCGAAAGCGCTCCGGAGAACATGTAAAAATCAGGCCG
>CAUYUJ010002038.1:20000-25000 GCA_963575745.1 Prorocentrum cordatum
CCCGCCTCAGGCAGCCACCGAGCGTCTCGCTGCCCCGCCGACTCGATGCCACACGCCTTGCGAGGAGGGATATGCCGAAGCGCTTCCTCCAGTTGGTCCAGGGTGAGAGGCTCCAGCAGGTCATCCAGAACCAGGCGCCGAGCCTGGTCCAACACGCGCAGGGCAGCCTTGTCGTCGTAGTCCGATGGCGTCCACAGCTTGCCCCAGACGCGAGCCTTGGCCTCCGTCGCCGAAGCTGCGTCCCACGAGGTCTGGCCGTCGATCCTGAGCTCGCTGACCCCCGCCGTGGTGTCGCGAACATGACGAGGAAGACCTCCGCATCCAAGAGCGGCTTGTTGGCGAACCCCATCCCGACAAGCCTGATGTCGCTGACGAGCGACGGCGCGCTGCGCTTGGTCAGAAGCAGCCCTGGTACCGTCTGCGAACTTCCTGATGGACTCGGGCGTGGCCTTGTCCAAGCATCGGAGGCCTCGAACCCAACGATCACGACGACGGGTTGGGAGCGGCACGAGCTGCGAGGAAGGGGTCGCCCCTGCCAGCTCCTTAGGAAGGCTCCGAAGGTGACGCGCGCGGGGCATCTAAAACTTATCCAGCTGGCCCACCAACTCGCCCAATAGGTTAGCCACCGAAGCCCACCACTTCGAGCTGGGGTCCGATGTGGTCACGTAGGGCTTGGCCCCCTTGTACTCGCCAAGACGGAGCTCGCGAATCTGTGCTCGACCGAGGTATTGCTTGCGAGCCAGCGGGTCCATCTTATGCAGCTCAACGTAATGCAACTCCATGGTGCTGACCCACTTGGCGAACACGGCTCCCAAGGCCTCCGCCTGAACGTCCGCTGCGCGGAACGCCAGAGAGTCGGATGCAAAGTCAGGAACAACGACCGAAGAGCTGGAGGGCGCCACCTGCCGCCGCAGAAGATTCTTCATGTCGTCGTTCCAATCGCCCTGCAAAGAAGCAAAAGTATCGAGGTCGGGTTCCGACTGGGAGGTGGCCACCTGCTCAACCTCGTCCTCTGGAACATCCGCGTCCTCGTCGTCGGCGAAGCAATCGTCCTCATCCTCCCCCCACAAGGCATGCGGCAGAGGGGGGGGGGGGGGGCTCTTGATGGATAACTTGCGCCTGGGCCCCCACTTCAAGGGCGATGGCGTGATGTCTGGCTGAGGGCGCGAGGCCTTCCACTCCACCGCCTCGGCCTTTTGCTCTGGACCTCTTGCTCGTGAGGTTCGCTCTGGCCTTGGGCCGAGGTGGGCGCGGAAAAGGCACGGGGCAGGTGTAGGGGCCAGGCCTGCGCCCTGGTCGCCTCGAAGTCCAGCGAGAGCTCCAGCCCGTAGCGCGCCTTGCCCGCGCCCTCGATAGCCATGACATCCGCCTTGAGCCCCGCAATCCATGCCAGCGCCATGGGCGAGGCCACGACGTAGTCCAGCATGCGGCCTCGCCCTATGGTACAAGTGTGCTCAGTGTTGCTGGGGATGACAATGGAACCCTTGGCCGGCGCCAACCACCCCGTCGAGGTGAGCCCCTGGGGCGTCATATTCCAATCTCAAATTGCGAGCCAGGGGCCCTGGATCGTGGAGACCAACGTGCCCAGGTTAGCCAACTTCGTTGCGTTGGCCTTGGGTCCAACTGATGCCGTCATGTAAACTCCAACCAACAACGAGGCCTGACCCTGCGCCCGCATGGCCATCGCCACCATATCCTGCAAGTCGATGGCAGGCTGGTCACGAGTGCCGTCCAAGTCCCGAACGCCCACTAGGTCGTGAGGAGACGAGGCAAGATGCCGAAGAGACTGGGTGTGGTACTTCTTCAGCGCCCCCATGGTGATGCCCCCAGCCCTGGCCTTGCCCTTCGCCTCGTACGCGGCCGACAGGGCGCCCGTGTATCCTGCCTTTCGCCAATCATGAAGAAGATCCTGAGAGCTGGGCGGCGGCGCATGGGTCTCGGGGAAGATGAGCACGTCCGCCCTCCTTGCCCTACAAACCGAGCGTGTCGCAGGTCCCCAGCCTCCCAAATTACGCATATATACTGAGCGCCTGGAACCAGCGGCCCCATCAGCACTCCGTCCTGGCAAGCGTTTTCCACGAGCTGCATCGAGCGCCAGTGGGGTGGGGGTGGGGTGGGGTGGGGGTGGGTGGGTGTGTGGGGGGGGGGTGGGGTGGGGTGGGGGGGGGGGGGTGGGTTGGGGTGTGTGTGGTGGTGGTGGTGGTGGTGGGGTGGTGGTGGTGGTGGTGGTGGTGGTGGTGGTGGTGGTGGTGGTGGTGGTGGTGGTGGTGGTGGTGGTGGTGTGGTGGTGGTGGTGGTGTGTGTGTGTGTGTGTGTGGTGTGTGTGTGTGTGTGTGTGTGTGTGTGTGTGTGTGTGTGTGTGTGTGTGTGTGGTGGTGGTGGTGGGGGGTGGGGGGGGGGGGGGGGGGGGGGGGGGGGGGGGGCGACACTCGACAAAGAAGCCGTCGCCCACGGCACAATCGAGGAAGAAGAAGTAACCGTCTGCGAAGAGCGTGGGACGCGCACTCGCTCCTCCTGAGCCCCAGGGGTTCCATTCCCCAGGCCATCCCCAAGCGGTAGGGGGGCGCCAACCCTGCCGACATGGGAGGTCACTTGGGAAACAGTCTCACCCTTCTCAGCTCGGGAGGGGTCGACGTCCAGCGACGGCCCACCGCGTGGGCGGCCGCTCGAACTGAACCCCGACAAGGCAGCCGTCACCGATATTGAAAACAATGAACATGTAGGGGCCGAACTGCATGACGTAGGCGGGTATGCCCCTCGACCACCATTGGTCCCGCCTGAGCCGAGGGTCTGGTGGAGGCTAAAGGCTCGACGGCGCAGACGCCGCCGCCGCCCTTGCAGACGCCAGCATCTCCGTCGCCTCCTCCTCTAGCTTGGATTTGATGGCCTCGATCCTCAACGCCCCAACCGAGTCCGTTGATGGCGCACTTCCTGACTCCGTCGCCGCCCCAGGCACCACCGCGCCCGCAACCGCGTCGTTCCCTTCGCCGCCGCCGCCGCCTGCGCCTGGAGCAACACCTGGACCCGCAGCCCCAGTAGCCGCCGTGGGCGCCGCGGCCGCTCCGCCCGCAGGCCCCGCCGCGCTCGCCGCGGCGTCTCCCGCCGCAGGCGCCTGGGCCTGCTGTGGTCCTGGAGAGCCCTGGCGCCGCTTCTTGGAGATGGTCGCCCGCACCTCCGAGAGCTTCTCACGATGTTCCTTGAGCTTCCCCTGAGCCTCGCTGAAGGAAGCCCTTGGAGTGTGCGCGAGAGCTGCCAACACCGCCTTCTTGCGTTTGTCGATCTCCTCGGCCACACTCGCGTCCAGGGCCCCATCCTCATTCGAGAACTCAGCGCCCAGGTTGATGGTGATGGCCGAATCCTCCACAACCTGATCAGATAACAAGGCCGACAAATCGATGGTAGTGCTCGGATTCACCACAGGCTCGTCGGGCGGCACCAGGGTTCGGAAGAGCTGAACCCGCTCCCGCTCAGCCTGCGCCAGGTTCGCCGCCGCCCCCACAAGCGTCGCGCCAGCCTTCTCCAGCTCCAACGTCAGCTTGAGCTTAGCGGCCTGCGCCTTGTCGAAGGCGGTCTGGCACCTCTGCACCTTTGCCGCCGCCGCCGTGACCTGCTGCGTCGCGGGGACGGTGGCCTCCTGCTTCTTGGTCTCCTCGCGGGTCGCCTCCAGCAGCGCGTGGGCAGCCTTCGCCTGGGCCGAAGATGGCCGCTGAGCGATCATCGCCGTGAGCTGGGCCACCAGGGTCGGCTCAGCACGACTGCCCTTGCCCTTACCCTTGCCCTTGCCCTCGGCGGCACCGCCCCCAGCATCAGGCGGCGGCTGGTTGCCGAAGGGCGCCCCGCACAGGCATGTGTTCTGGTACATCCCAAGCTTATTGACCCACGCCCACCGCGTGCATGCCGTACACTTGACGTTGGAGTCCTGAGACGGCTGCGGCGGCTGCGGCCCAGTACGCATGGGGCGCCCCCCCGCAGGCGATGGAGGCGGCGGGACTTGGCCCCACCACGGTGCCGCCGTCTGCCATGGCGCGGGACCCCAGGAACGGACGGGTCCAGGAGCCATGGGAAGGGGCGGCCAGGGGTCGTTCTCTCCCACTTCATGGGCTTTGCGTTTGTCCCGTCCTCGTTTGCCTTTCGGCATAGTAGTTTTCTCCCGGCTCTTTGTGCTCTTGCGTCCCGAACTCGGGACCTCGGAGCCCAGCCGAAATCACGTGGAGATGGTCGGTGGTCCTGAAGGCCCGCCACGCCCTCTCGGCGCGCAAGCAATCGGGGTCAAAACGGCTGGAGGAGGAGGAGGAGGAGGAGGAGGAGGAGGAGGAGGAGGAGGAGGAGGAGGAGGAGGAGGAGGAGGAGGAGGAGGAGGAGGAGGAGGAGACGGACATGGGCACCTTCCCGCTCCCCGGGGGCGGCGGACACAGCTACCGCGCCCAGCGCCCCGTCAGGTCCCCCGTGGGGCACGCCCTGACCCGTGGATGCGGGTAACTCCTGGGTGCCGACGGGGGGGTGGGGTCACCCGAGTCGACCTCTCGTGCGCAGTCCCTGCACCCCTCGCACATGGCGGCTTCTGGAGACGCGGGGCCCACAACTGTTGCCATCTCTCGGGGGCGCATCTTTCGCTGCCGGCACCTTCCGCAGGCGGAGCGGCTTTCGTTTTACATCCGCGGCCTTCCACCGCCTTCCGACGAGGAAGAGATGGCAACTCGATCTCTCGAAGCTGGAGTCTCTTCTGGAACGCCCCATACGGATCCATAACTTTCCACCAATCCCACTGCACTTGCTGCTCCCCAGGCATGAGACTGAACACGTCACACGAGACATCGCCGGGAGCACAAACGCCAACGAAGGAGGGAGAGTAAGCAGAGATGTCACCGGACGGTAAGCGGGAGGGATGGGATAATCAGGACGCCAAGATATCAAAACAAGAAAGACTGAACGGAAGGGGCACGACACGGAACGAAGGGGAAGCAAGCAAGCAAGGACGAGGCATCATACCGAGCAGAGCA
>CAUYUJ010002038.1:30000-42500 GCA_963575745.1 Prorocentrum cordatum
GTCGGGAAGAGGAGCGGCGGACGAGGGGAAGCGGACGAAGCCTGGGGAGAGACAAGACTCGGGCGTCATGCTAATCAGTAAGTATTACGGATCCGTGGATCTAGCGCGGAGGCGCCAGATCCACAGATCGGGGAAAGGTGTCCCCGTAAACATGAGGCCACTGCCGCCTCAATTGGCGGCAGAACGCACCGATTCTGCACGGAAGCGGGACTCGTCGCTGACCCACGCGCCGTAATCCATATTTGCGCTTCCTCGAACAGGCCCCGGTCGCCTACCGAATCCTCCATGCCGCCCCCCTGGGCCGACATGCCCTGTCCCCTCTCTTTGTTCAATCGTCATCCGTCGCATGCGGGACTGTGCGAAAGTAGAGGCCGCTCAGGAGCCGTGGATCATCACCTGGTCTTTGCTAATCAGCGCTGTAGCTTCGATCAAGAACTCGGCCACCTCTTTACGGATGTCACCCTGCAACTGGATGATGGTGCCATGCTCCTCGTCCTTGATCAGCGTGCCTGAGAGGTGAAGGGCAATAGTGAAAGTCATGCTGTCGTTCTCTTCAATCTCAAACACGTAGATGTACGCGTGTGCATTTTTTCAAATGCGTACGTGTACAAATTGTTGTTTTCATCTCTGGCAGATCGCAAGATATGACCATGCCATGCATGTTATGTTAGCCACCGTGGACCCCGAGCAGTGTGATTCTAGCAATATGCGTTGTACAATCGATATGGTCCAATCTATGTGAAGCAATCTAGGTGGTGCAATCGACGTGGTGCAAAATTTGTGGTGCAAGCTATGTGGTGCAATCTTATCTGGAGCAATCTATGTGGTGCTACATACATGGTGCAATCTATGTGGTGCAATTAATCACTTGCTCAACTTGAAGCTGTTCTCTCCACTGCTCGCGCAAACATCCCACCCTCCCACCCGCAACTTGGTTTGCAACACCTCTTAAGACCGACTACGACGACACCGACGACAACGACGACGACGACACCGACGACGTCTCCGACGACTTCGACGACGACAACGACGCCGACGCCGACGACGGCGAAGACGATGACGCCAACGAAGGCGACGACGAGGGAGGAGGAAGGACGACGACGGCGACAACGACAACAACGACGACAACGACGAGGGAGGAGGGAGGACTGCGACGACGCGAACGACGACGAAGGAGGAAGGACGGCGACGCCGACGACGACAACGACGAGGGAGGAGGAAGACGACGACGACAACGACGACGACGACGACGGTGACGAAATAGAACCGACGACGAGACGCCGACGACGGACGACGACGACGACGTGGGACGAGGACGGACGACCACGGCGACAACGACGACGGAAACGACCACGACGCCAAAGAGGACGACGACGACGAACACGAGAAAAGACAGAGGACGACGTAGGCGACGACGACGACGACGCGGGAGGAGGGAGGACGGCGACGACGACGACGACGACGCAAGAGCGCGCGCGCACGCTTTTGTTGAAAATCCGTGTTGCGAAACCTCAGGTTTTTGTAGGTTTTTTGGACGCACGATTTTGAAATCCTTCCGAAACCGATGGGTTTTGAAGGTTTTCGGCATACGCCCGCGACGACGCGCGCGTCTGCACTTCGTCCCATTTTTTGCAGAGGATTCTCGCGACGGCACACGCGCAAGGGCGTTCGACAGATTTCGACATGCCCGTTTGGTAGCATTGTGTGAAAATTATCCCAGTGCGACACTACCTAGGAGTTGGAGCACCTAGGAAAGCAGCATTAGTAGTAACAGTAAAGCTAAGCTAAAGCTAAGCTACAGCTAAGCTAAAGCTAAGCTAAAGCTAAGCTGAAGCTAAGCTAAATCTAAGGCTAAGCTAACACTAAGCTAAAGCTAAGCTAAAGATAAACTGAAGCTAAACTGAAGCTAAGCTAAAGCTAAGGCTAAGCTAACACTAAGCTAAAGCTAAGCTCAAGATAAACTGAAGCTAAACTGAAGCTAAGCTAAAGCTAAGCTAAAGCTAAAGCTACAGCTAAGCTAAAGCTAAGCTAAAGCTAAGCTAAAGCTAAGCTAAAGCTAAGCTAAAGCTAAGCGAAAGCTAAGCTAAAGCTAAGCTAAGGCTAAGGTAAAGCTAAGCTGAAGCTAAGCTAAAGCTAAGCTAAAGCTAAGCTAAAGCTAAGCTAAAGCTAAGCTAAAGCTAAAGCTAAGCTAAAGCTAAGCTAAAGCTAAGCTAAAGCTAAGCTAAAGCTAAGCTAAAGCTAAGCTAAAGCTAAGCTAAAGCTAAGCTAACACTAATCTGAAGCTAAGCTACAGCTAAACTAAAGCTAAGCTAAAGCTAAGCTAAGGCTAAGCTAACAATAAGCTGAAGCTAAGCTGACGCTAAGCTGAAGCTAAGCTAAAGCTAAGCTAAAGCTAAGCTAAAGCTAAGCTAAAGCTAAACTAAAGCTAAGCTAAAGCTAAGCTGCAGCTAAGCTAACGCTAAGCTAACACTAAGCTAAAGCTAAGCTAACACTAAGCTGAAGCTAAGCTGAAGCTAAGCTAAAGCTAAGCTAAAGCTAAAGCTAAAGCTAAGCTAAAGCTAAGCTAACAGTAAGCTAAAGCTAAGCTAAAGCTAAACTAACACCAAGCTAACGCTAAGCTAAAGCTAAGCTAAAGCTAAAGCTAAAGCTAAAGCTAAGCTAAAGCTAAAGCTAAGGCTAAAGCTCCCAGGGGACTGGGGGAACCGCGGGGCGGGGACTGGGGGAACCGCCCGGGGCGGTTTCCATTGCCCAGCCCCTTTAGCTAACAGAGTAAGAACCCTTCTAGGCAGAGCCTAGGTAGGGAATCTTGAACAACCTATGGTTTTTTAAGATTTCGCAAGAGCTCGCGCGGAAGCTTTTTTAGCAAATCAATGTTGCGAAACCCTGTGTTTTTGTATGTTTTTCTTGGAAACTCGATTGCGAAATCCTTCCGGCACCGAAGGTTTTTGAAGGATTTCGGCATGCGCGCGCGACGACGCGCGCGTGTGCACTTCGTCCAATTTTTTGCAAGGGATTCGTGAACAAGTGTTATGCTAGAACCAAAAATGTCACCGCATAGTGTTTTTTACAAGGGAACCTCAGGGGGGGGAACCCGGCCTGCCTGGGATGGTGTGATTTCATATTTAGGATGGACGAGTGGTCAGAATCATGTATGATTTACATATCCGAAAGGGGAAAGGATAAGTCCGGGGGGGGGGGTAGACTCTATTCTCCTTGTAGAAAGGAGAATCCATGTTGTGGGATTGATGTTGTCTAGGTGGTGCAATCTGTGTGGTCAGCCCTATGTGGATCACTCTAGGTGGTGCAATCTATGTTGTGCACCCTATGTGGTACAATCTAGGTGGTGCAATCTATGTGAAGCAATCTAGGTGGTGCAATATATGTGAAGCAATCTATGTGGTGCGGTCCATGTGGTCCTATCTATGGGGTGCAAGCTATGTGGAGCAACCTATGTTGTGCAATCTATGTGGTCCGATCTATGGGGACCAAACTAGGTGGTGTGACCTATCTTGCGAACTCTATCTTGTGCAATCTATTGTGTGCAATGTGTGCTGTGCAATCTATGTGATGCAATCTATGTGGGGCGATATATGAGGTGCAATCTATGTGGTGCAATCTCTGTGGTGCAATCTTTTAACCACGCTATGTGGTGTAGTTCATCTTGTGCAATCGATGTGGTGCAATGTATGCTGTGCTATCTACGTGGTGCAACCTGTGTGATGCAAACTCTGTGATGCATTCTATGTGGAGCAATTTATGGGCACCCAGGCCCAGACGACGGGCGGCGATGAGGCAGCGACGGGGCGGCGACGGCGACAGCGTGGTCGCCAGACCGCACCCAGGCTCAGCTCCCGTAGACAAAAAATACAGACTCCATGCAAGCACTGCTCGGGGGCATTTCTCCTTATCCTAATTCCCCCGTCCTGCCTAAAACGAAAACAGTCCATAGAAGAAACAAACAACATAAACATAAACCTTTGGAGCTCTGCGCGGATATCTTGGATCTGCGCTGGCCCCCCAACAAATTTATGTTAATGCAATTTTTTCTTCTTCGAATGCCCCCCCCGAATGCCGTTGGTCTTGAACGTCTTCTTGAGGTGCTGCAGGATCTTCTCGAAGTTCACGGGCAGAACCCTGCCGGTCTTCGGGAGACGCACCTGCTCCGGGAAGCCCTGGACCTCAAGACCCCCCCGAACTCAGAAGCGGATCTGGTGCCCGATCCCGATTAAAGGCCTGGCCGTCCCGACGGATCTCCAGAGCTGTCCGATCGTCAAGGCTCCACCGTGACAAGCACGGCTGCAGGGCGCTCACAGGCCCCCAGGCCCACCTCGCGACAAGAAGGCGCACGATTTGTTCATACCAGTTCTGTTCATCAGGTGGCAGACCACATCACTTTGTGGTGAGGTGCGCCAGGCAGTTCTTGGCGCTGCAATCCAGTGTTCGTGGCCGCGCACGTCTGCCAGGAACAGGAGACCAGGAAGGATAACGATCGACGACCCATGACCGAACACCGAACACCGATCGACGGATCAATCACTTCTGAGCCTTGGACCGTCGTCCACGACTTGCGGCCGTTACGCTGCTGCATGCGGATGTGTACCTTGCCGCGTCCGTCATCCTTGCCACTGAAGCCGCCAGAAGCATCGAACTTCTCGCCGAGATTCGCCATCGTACTTCGCAATGCCGCCCGGGCGGCAGACGACTTGAGTCAAAATGGCTGCGCAGAAGGGGGGCAATGACGAGGAGGGGGAGCCAGTCAGAGAGCCCCTAAGCGAATGGTCGACACGCTCAGGAGCACACTCAGTCCAGATGGCGGAGATGATGGTCGCCCTGATCAACCGAGCCCACACAAGCTCGGCAAGCAACGGTCGATCGAAGAGAAGCCAGGCTGCCAATCTGGATCGTTTCTCGTTTCTGTCGAGGGCCTGCTCGGCTGCTCGCAGGCCGGCGTCACCGAGGAGGCCGAGCAGCCATGAGGCTGAGATGACCTGGCACGTCCGTCGGCTTTCAAAGGAATCGTGTCGAAACTCGAAAGCGTGCCCTCGCAATGTGAACGTTTTTTTTCGGCGTTTCGACATTAGGCGCAAGGGGGGGAAGGGGGGGGTTCCGGCGGGGAAGGGGGGGGTTCCGGCTCCCGACCTCTGCTTAGTGCGGCTGTTTGCAGCAGTGCGTCCAGTATGGGGGGAGGCTCCACCTGCTCGAAACGGGCGCCAAAAATACTAAAGATCTACTCCATGTGGGGGTGAGGAGGGGGTGCGAGGGCCCGCGCCGATCGGCAAAGCAATGAATTAAAACAACGATCACAATCCGACTGCCCGCAACGACAAGTGCCAAACGGGAAGCACGCATGCTTTTGGCGAAGGGCATCGCGGCCAGAAGCCGCGACTCGGGCCAGCGCGTACAAGCTCCCCAAGCTGTGCGCCATCAAGTTGGGAAGACTCTCCTCCGAACTTCGCTGGAGCTCCACGGGATCTCTCCAAGAGGGGGGATGGCGTCGAGTGTGGCCCCCCCCAATTTCTAAGAGTATCCCAATGCTCTTAGAGCATCCCTGGACTGCATCTCTCTATTGGTTTCGAACGCGCGGTGTTTGACCTGCTTCGGCAACCTAGCCACCACTGCCAACAGAGACGCTCAACGGAAATAACTGCAGTGGGATGGATACCCTCGTCTGGGTTCGTTTCCCTTCACCTCTCCCTCCTGTAGTCACCCGCGGGGGCGTGCCATCATCTGGTTACCCCTTTGTACGAAATTCTGTCCAAACTCAATCAAATGTAACCCTTCGTGCGCATCTTGACAATTCAGACGCCCGGAAATACTTTTCCATGTACGTGCTGAGCAAACGTGATGGCAACACGCACACTAGCTCCAATAGAAACCAGCAGCTGTAATCCGTGTATTGCGCGAGCGCATGTACTGGCAAGTGTAGATATGAAAGGTGTCGTGCAAATCGGCGCGGGGGGTGTCTTGCAATTGCGAAGCAGGCGCGCTCATACATCTGAGTCCAGAACATTGGGAGCTTGATTTGCACATATGAATGCGACGTGGCTGGTGGTTCCATCATATATCTGTCTTGGCGCCACAGCGAGCCACCGCGCATCTGGCATGTAGTGGAGTGTTCTCAGGTCCCTCGCGGTCTTCGGCGTAAGAGGATCGGGGGGCTCAGGAGAGCCACGGGCACTCGATTCCCAAGCGCTCCCAGCGGCTCTTGTGGGCTCTCGAGGCTTGCACTGTGACTTTTTTCCCGTGGCAAGTGAACAGCGGTTAGAACAGACGCATCTCATATGTGCCATGAGTGCCCAGGGGGCCTGTCTGGGGGCCTTCTTGGGTCGTCTTGGGCGCCCTGGGGGCGGGCTCAGGAGCCTCTCGTGCGAATGTGGCAGTCTGTCTAAAGAGCACCCACCCACTGGAGCCCAAGCGGCCACCAAGATCGGGCCCTCAAGCATCGCCCAATATGGCTCTAATATGGCCCAGTCGCACAACCCAGGCACGGTGGCGATATGGGCCGAACGCAACTCTATTCTGGAAGCTCGTCTTGTTTTGGAGCAGCAGGGGCGATAGGTAGCGGACATCCCGACATCGAAGGCGAGGCTCAAGGCCCACCCGCGTCTCACTGAGCTGTGCATCTCCTTGGCCTCATGAATCGTGAGCGCTGGTGCCATGAGATCACTGCTGTGGCGCCAAAGAGATCACAACAACGAACCCTGCCTCGTTCGCTTGTGGCGCGAACGGTGCTCAGCCCATCGTCATCGTACTGTGCCGGTGTGGCGGAGCAGCACGCAATATGCACGAGCACCTCAACGAACAACACACACACACACCAGTTTGGTTTACAACTCTCTGCGATCAGTAAGGGGAGGAGGAGGAGGAGGAGGAGGAGGAGGAGGAGGAGGAGGAGGAGGAGGAGGAGGAGGAGGAGGAGGAGGAGGAGGAGGAGGAGGAGGAGGAGGAGGAGGAGAGGAGGAGGAGGAGGAGGAGGAGGAGGAGGAGGAGGAGGAGGAGGAGGCTGAGGAGGAGGAGGAGGAGAGGAGGGGGAGGGGGAGGACGGGAATGGGGAGGAGGAGGAGGAGGAGGAGGAGGAGGAGGAGGCGGAGGAGGAGGAGGAGGAGGAGGAGGAGAAGGAGTCAACAGTTATTCAACAATAAAAATGCACCGCCCAACTCAGCAAGCCGTCTGCTTGCACGACCTCGCTCTGAGCTTCGTCTGACTGGCCGCACGGGAGGCGCCTGCGATATCTCGCAGCGGAAACGGCAGCCTCGCACGTGGCTCCCTCGCCGCCCGCCAGGGGGCCTTCCGCGAGTGACTATCGGCAATTCGGCTCCCCGTCCGAAGGTCTGCCTCTAAGGGAACGAACAATGACCTAAACATAACAACTCGGAGGTCCGCGCGGGATTCTCGGATCGGCGCTGGGGCCCCCTGGCGGCGCCTCCGGCGCGCGCCAGGGAGGGGGGGTCCAGCGCCGATCCGAGAAAATCCGCGCGGACCTCCGAATAATTATGTTTATGACATTCTTCGTTCCCCTATCCTCCTCCTCCTCCTCCTCCTCCTCCTCTCCTCCTCCTCCTCCTCCTCCTCCTCCTCCTCCTCCTCCCCCTCCCCCTCCCCCTCCTCCTCCTCTCAATCTCGGCCTCGCCACTGAAAGCCCACACCAATTGGAGCTGGGGCCTCGCCCTGACCTTCGAGGAGCGACACAGCGCTGGACGGACACGACCTCTCGGAAGTCCGCGCAGGCTTCTGGGGCCTCGCCCCCGACCTTCGAGGAGCAGCAGGAAGCCAGGCAGACATAAGCTTTTGGACGTCCGCGCGGGTTTCTTGGATCGGCACAGGCCCCCCCCCTTCTCACTGGCGCGCGGAGCGCGAACAAGCTGGACGAGCCTAAACTTTTGGAAGTCCGCGTGGATCTCTTGGGCCGGCGCTGGTCCCCCCCATCTCCCCGGCGCGCGGAGCGCGCCAGGGGGCGGCGCCGGAGGAACCGCCGGGGGGTCCCAGCGCAGAGCCGAGACATCCGCGCGGAGCTTCCACAGTTTGTGCTTGTGTACATATTCATTCGTCTATTGCTGTTTCCGCCTCGCTGGATAGTCGAAGCCAATCTGGCGCCAATCTGGCAGGCCCAATCTGGCAAACGGGGGCAATCTGGCGAGGGAGCCGACGCAAATCCAGTCTGGCGAATCACCCAAATCGTCCAGCTTGGCCAGGCCAGATTGGCCCTTGGGGCCCAATCCAATCTGACAGTCTGGCCTTCGACTACCCAGCCTCGTCGTTTCGTCTGATCTGGCCAGGTCGCATTGCGCCAGCCAAGCCCAGCAGCGTTCGCGGTCGCATTTCCAGCCTTGAGGCGCACCTCCGAGTCCGAGCATGCGAACACACCTGCGGCCTATCAAAACATTGCGGATGAGTGCGGCACGCTGGGGCCGAACATCCCGGAAATGTCGTTGGGAAATGGGTACAGTCGAGGCCTTGACCTAAGGAACCCTAAATAAGGAACGAGGCCCCTTTTCCCCATAAGTTCAACCTCGATTTCCTATGGAAAACCTCCGGAGAACCCGACGCACACTTTGAAACAATCAAGGAACACCGAGCCCCTCCCCAACGAAAAGGGTTCCTTCTTCAAGACCCCTACTGTATTGTCCCTTGTCCTGCTGAACCAGGTGGCTCAGCAACTCAGCTCACGCGCTAAGGACTGGTCTGCAAACTGGCCCGCCGCCCCAAACAAATCGACGCTGTGCCACTCCACAGGATGAAGGATCGTATGCAACACCGATCTCTCGACAACCTCGCGGTCGCAATCTGGCACGGAGGCTTCTCGAAACGTGCCTTCGGTAGCGGCGGCAGCAGCGCGGAGCCTCAGCTGGGGGCTCGTCTGGGGCTGCGATCGTGTCTGGCGAGTCCCTTGGCGAAGCCGGCTCTGCCCCATCATCACCAGCCACAGTTGCCGCTGCGGTGGCGTCCTCGGCGGGAAGAGGCTAGCAGGGGGTGTGGAGTAGGAGGGGCAGAAGGCAAGGAGGGAAGGTAAGATGCCAATGAGGAGGAGGGAAAGAAGTAATGGGGAGGAGGATCAGGATAAGGAGGAGGAGGCGGCGGGGGATGCGAAGGACCAGCGGCAATGGTGAGGATGGGAAGGGAGATGCGAACGAGCAAGAGAGACACACGCAAACATCCGCACTGAACAACTGCTGCCCCCGAGGCCGCGGGCCCACCACGCAGACGGTTAGCTCCGTGGGCCTCCACGAGCCCCTGACACCGCATGGCCCCTGAAGGCGGCGATGCTGCAGGAGGAGGAGGAGGAGAAGGGGGAGGAGGAGGAGGAGGAGGAGGAGGAGGAGGAGGAGGAGGAGGAGGAGGAGGAGGGGAGGAGGAGGAGGAGGAGGAGGAGGAGGAGGAGGAGGAGGAGGAGGAGGAGGAGGAGGAGTAAGGCACTGCTTCTCCCGTGTCTTTTTCTGTATGGCTTAGCAGCGCAAAAGTCGCCCGGATGCGCCCCTTCGGGGCCCGAAGTCAACACACCACCTGTACTGCATGTGCACGTGCGTGCCATGGAAGCACGAAGTCGGCGGCGAGCGAGGGGGGGGGGGAACTGAGGAGAAGGAGAGGCCTTCTCAGAAGGCTCTCAGAAGTCCCCCAGCCTTTTGAGAAGTTTCCAAGCCTTCCCCGCAGACGCGACAGAGACCTCTCAGAAGGCCGGACAGAGGGCTGGAGGCGCTGGAGGCCTTCTGAGACGCCCCGCCGCCTTCTGAGAAAGCCTTCTCCTTCTCATGTCCCCCCTTCGCTCGCCGCCGATGGAATTGGACGCCCGAGATGGGTACGGAAAACAAGGGCACGACGCCCAACAACAAGTGTTGTCCAACATCGACAGCTGCCGCTGTTTGACAAGCGGCTTTCAGTCTTTACTGAACAACGTCCGCGGCAACAAACAACAACAAATGTTGTCCCACATCAACAAATGTTGTCCCAAATCGGCATGGGTACGATGCCCAACAACAAATGTTGTCCCAAATCGGCAGCGGCCGCTGTCCGGCAGGCGGCTTTCCGTCTTTAGGCGGCCTTCCGTCTTTACTGAACAACAGCCGCGGCGGCGCGGGCAGCGAGTCCTGCCCAGGATGAACAGGAAGTGCTATTGGGCATCGCACCCATACTTTCCGTACCCAGTCGTTGGTGCCCAATGAATGATGAATCTGCGAAGCTGCCCCGGTGCCGCAGGGGAGGCCGTGTCAGAGGGGCTCGGCGGCGCGCACAAGGGTGTAGAGGGGAGGGGGGAAGGCTTCTTAGAAGGAGGCTGCTTCTAAGAAGCCTCCCCCCCCCCCCCCTGACATTCTACGCTCTGCCGTGCTTTTCTACGCCGTGCCATGCTGTGCTCTACGATGCATCGCGCACCCTCTCGCGATCATTGCCCTGCTCGGCATCCGACTGTGTGAGTAGAGAGGAGATCTACGCCATGGTAAGGGATGGGAGGGAGGGGTAGGACGTCAGATATGACGCCAGCGCACCTAGCTTGCCCTACCCTTAAGTCGGGCGTGTCCCCCTACAGGGGACTTTTCGACGACAAATGAACAAGTACAGCAAAGATACACCAAACAGGTCAAACCATACTCAAAAACTAGTCCCCAGACTATTTTTTGGACTATTTTTGGGGTATTTTTTAAAACAAATTTTCGTCAAACATCCCCGTGTATGGGGGACAGGCCCGACTTCACCCTGCCCCCCTCTGCGCGTGGCCGATGGGCCCCCTGCTGGGCCGTCCCCTGGGGCAGCTCTCCTCGAGAGCCTCCCCCGCCCGGGGAGCCGCGGCGGGGGGCGGGGTGCCCGGGGAGCCGTGCCCCGGGCGAGAGAGGCGCGAGGGGCCGCGGCCGCCGACGAGCTGCGGCCCACCTGCACGGGAGGGGCGCGCGATGCAGTCGGACCTGGGGGGAGGAGGAGGAGGAGGAGGAGGAGGAGGAGGAGGAGGAGGAGGAGGAGGAGGAGGAGGAGGAGGGGGAGGAGGAGGAGGAGGAGGAGGAGGAGGAGGAGGAGGAGGAGGAGGAGGAGGAGGAGGAGGAGGAGTAGCAGAAGAAGGAGGAGGAGTAGCAGAAGAAGGAGGAGGAGGAGAAGGCGGTGGAGGAGGAGAAAGACGGAACCGAGGAGGAGGAGAAGACGATACAGCCGGACCTAAGGCAGAAGACCATCCTTCAAGAACGCGAGACCCTCTGCCGGCCAAAACACACAGAACATCCAAGGGTACCCCCCCAGGATGCGCAAGAGTACCCAACAGACGCGACGAGCATGAGGGTACCCTCCCCGAAGCGACCTCGATCTCATACCTGGGTCCGACTGTCAGGATAGAAGGGCCTTGGAGCGCCATGTCAGCACTTCGCGGGCGGGGCGCGGCCAGCGAAAGCGGCCAAGGATGGGCCGAAGGGGGAGGCTGCAAGGGTCAGTGGCCGTCGGTCGGAAGAAGTGGGTAGAGACATGAAGTAGGAAGGCGTGAAGAGTAGATTGGGCTTCCGCCCGCCCCCTGAAAAGGTGAAACCACCCGATCACTGAAGCAGGAGGGCGCCTCAAGCAGATTGGGATCCGACAATCCCCCAGATGCATGCTTTCGACGACCGACGGGGGATATCCTGGTCAGTCGCTCCTCCTTGCCGTGCGGGCTGGCCGTGCCTCAGCAGCTGGGCCCCGCGTGGGGGGCCGCTCTGCGGCAGGGGGGCCGCGGAGCAGCCGGCCGGCGGGGCACGCGAGGCCGGGCTGGAAGGCGGCGGGGAGCAGGCAAACTGGCAGCACCGTGAAGAATTACAACGGGCCCTAGAATTAGAACGCCCCAGGGTCCGCCAGTGACTGGTTGCCCCCCCCCCCCCCCAAGCGACGGAGGCCCTTCCAGAACCCGCCCGACACCCTCCGAGAAGCCTCCCGTGACCCTTCCTGGAGGGTCTTCGGAGGGTTCCGGGAGGCCTTCCGCAATTTTGAGAGGAAGCCAGTCCCCAGCGAACCCTGGACTGTTTTACCCTAGAATCGGCGGTGGACAAACCTCCCTTTAATAGACCTCCCCTTAGTGAAAACGGCCTGGGACCGAAACCGACGGACCTGGACCCGCAAAAATGACGGCCGCGACGCCCTCTCGCGAACCGAAAGCGGCCAATTCCTCAATCGACGTGTCAGGGTAGGAGGTCTGTCCAGCCCCGATAGAACCCGTCTGAGCGACGGAAAGAATCGGGTCTTGCGCGAGGTGGCATAGCGACCTCACGCGGGCCGCCAGCACGGAGCGCCACACCGGAAACGAGGGCGCTCATGCAAGACCTCACGCGGGCAGCTTGCGCGCCCATGCCCGCGTAACCGAACCCTTTTTTTTTTTTCTTGCGCCGCTCATTTGTCTACGGCATCATTCGAGCGGGCTCGATCTGTCAGGGTCGACTACGCGCGACAATGATCCTGGGCAGGAGTGACCCCAGGTGCGCTGCTTCGGGGGGCCGCGGGGGCGCCGAATCCAAGCGTGCAGGCCAGTGCTGGGGGGAGCCCCTACTGCCTGGGCGGGGGGG